>APFE031647129.1:0-26853 GCA_000404065.3 Pinus taeda | reverse complement strand
TCTCAATCATCAAGTCATTATCAAGCATCATGTCAAAACTCCAAAAACTACTCATATATATTAGTCGAATCATGTCAAACTCTTGTAGAAAAAAGTTTAATCATAATGACACATCTATATGCATATCTCGATCACCTACAAACACAAGTTCAGTGTTCATGTTCATATTATAGTAAGCATTCAAACTTTCCTGCGTATAGAACTTACTGTTGTCTATTTCATGTTAATAGGACTGACATCCTTCAGGTGAACATCCAATTTTATGCTCAAAACTTCGATTTTATGACCAAAAGGCATAGTCACACCCATAGGACATCCTCTGTGTATTTGGGAGACTTTAGACACACTATTCAAGTATGATTCTGTGTGACTAAGGCTTAGAGCAAGGGAAAACTCTCTTTCCTCAGATCATAACTTTGTTGTAGATCATCAATGTCAGATATTTGACTACCATGCTCATAAATCATATTTCAAAAATAAAGAGTATATAATGCAAATGAAAATAGGAGAAGGGATACTATGGGTAGGTTATCCCTTTGAATGGGAATCCACTTCAGTCATCTTCATTCATGCCATCAACATGTCTATAATGCATGAATAGATCTATTAGATCATAATGTCAAACATATATCCATCATGGTCATAACATCAACTACTTCATAATCACTTCATGTCATCAATCTTTTTTCAAGGGTTAGAGTCATATGATAAGGGAAACTGAAAATGATGACACCACACTTCAAATATGATGAATATATTATCAAGTAAATAGATTAATCTGCTAAATCAAGCCATCTTAATTTACAATAGGTCATAATTACTAACTTACCAAGGTTAACGAGAAAATTATGAATATCAAAATCATTTTTATAATTTTATCATCATGGTTACCATGCTAATCATTATCAATAGAATCAATTATGTCATTCAACTTTATCACATGATAATCATATTTCTATGCCTCTATCATCAATTCAGTGCATTCAACAATACTTTACCAAAACAACAAGAGTATCAACCATTTTTCCACACTTTCATCATGCTCATCACAAGCATTATCATTAGTATCATTTTTAAGAATCAATGAGCTAACCTTCTATGTGATATCCATCATGTCTTATAATGAAAGATATATGCCAAGTATCAGGTTACCATTTATTAGAATCAAGGTGTTAGCCTTCTTCACAGGAGCGGGACATCCAAAACAATAGATGTAAGCCAAACATCAAGTATATAAAAGATCAACATCAAGTAGCCTCATAGAATTTAAGAAGTTCATCATGATCAAAATGTTCAATACCAGGTGGACCATTTCATTAAATGAAACATCAATCCAAATCAATTTCATATGCATGCAAGAACAATTTGTGAATGACACATTATCATCATACATGAGGGCTTACCCTTCCATGGAAACATGTTGGGTGTGGAGCCTGATTATCTTCTAGATTCAAAGGAATTTGTTTCAGCTAGATGTATACCCTAGGAAGACTATACACCCCTCCACATGAGGGGGTGCAGGGGGCACTTATTACCCTTGTGGGGGTCCGAGGGGAGGCCATTCCCCCCAGTTGGGGGGTTTCAGGGGCTAGTAGACCCCTAGATGGGGTTCGACGGAAGTGCCTTCGTAGCTAAAAGTAGATTAATTATAACATAACATAACTTTGAAACAATATATCATGCATACCTTGTAGTACTCAAATACATGTGCACCTTCTTATTTTACATAAGAAACTTGTAGCTCTTTGTCACTTTTCCATTAGATGCCTCTTCCTGCATTAGCCATGATCCTCAAGAACAATCCACTAATCATATCTAATCAAGAAGTTAGAAGAATCCAAAAACTCAAATATATATGTAGGAAGCATCAAAACAATAATCATATCTATAATTCTAAAAAAAAGTAAAGACATAGAGAAGCATCATAAATCAGAGGGTACTTAACTTCAATGGTAGGTGTGTAGAAAATTTGATGTAGGTTAACTCGATAATGCAATATAAATCAAGGCAGAATACTATATCCTACTTCTATTATCAATTTGTGGAAGCTTAAAGATCAAACTGAACAATATAACCAGAAGAAGAAGAATCAATGGCATAATACACATGAAAATACTTTGGGGAAAGCCTCATCTAAAAACCCCAAACTATTGTATTATCATACATGGTGGAAATACATAGGAATTATACAAATCCTTAGCTCTCATAGCTAGCCAGCTCTCAATGCAACCCTCACAGATGCTCACAGGCAACCTTGGCTTCTCTCTAGCCTTCCTCTCTACCCTCCAAGCTCCTATTTCCTTGTGTTGTTCCTTGTGGATGATTCTCCTATTACCCAGTGGATGATCTTTCTACCAAGTGGATGATCAAGCCTCCAAAACTGCGCAATCTTCAAGGATGAATCCTTGACTGCATGCATGAGTTTTCTTTATAAGAAAACACATGCAACTGATAGTACACTATCCTTGAATGTTAATCTCAACTAGGTCTTTCTCAGGTTAGACATGCATGAGTTTTTGATGAGGGAATCTTCAGTTAACTAGAGTAGCACTAGTTGAGTGCATGCATGCATCAACTGTTTGTTAACTCTCTATTACTTCCTCAAACAATTTGGAACTAATTTAACTGTATTTAACTCAGTAAACTAAGTTAACTAATTACAACTTAAATATAACTCAATCTTATCTCCTTAATTTAAGGGATAACTCTTTGCATGACTTCAGAAAGACTTCTAACTTGAATTTCTCCAACTAATTAATTTAAAATAAATTAATTAATTATTTCCAAGTAGCTGTTGAGACTAAATTCAATTTTAATTCACAATTTAATTCAAGGAAAAATTAAATTGGAATATTCTTGTTGCCATATTTCAACACTCCCTCTCAACAAGAAAGGGGTTATCTGCCACCCTGGTCTTGTCTCTATCGAACTCAAATTTACACTTTGATAATGCCTTTGTCAAAATGTCAGCATCTTGCTTCTCTGTTGAAATATATTGTAGCAACATGATCCTCCTCGCTACACAGTTTCTGAGATGATGATATCGGATGTCGATGCACTTGGACCTACCATGAAATACTAGATTCTCAGAGAGTTTGATATAACTCTGATTATCACAATAGATCGCAGTTGGATCCATCCTCTATTCAAACAAACCAACTAGGGTTTTCCGCATCCAGATGGCCTCACATGCTTCCAGACTTGCAGCCATGTATTCTGCATCTACTAAGCTGAGTGCAACTGACCTCTGTTGAGATGTGCCTCTGAGCTATCTCAATATATGCTTTTTCGCCTTCCAAAACATCTTGGTACGGTGAACCATTGCTTGACTTAGTTAGTTCACCGCATAGCACAAATGTGGTCATGTGTTCACTAAGTACATCAGTGAACCCACAAGCTACCTGTACACAGTAGCCTCTACCACTTCTCTTGAAGTAGCAACCTCTGTCTTCCAGTTACCTACTAGAGGAGTCTGCATGGGCTTGCACTTCTCCATGTGGAATCTCCTGAGTATCTCGTTGGCATACTTGCCCTGAGACACAAACAACTTCCCATCCTTCTACCACACTTCAATGCCAAGGAAGTAATGTATGAGACCCATGTCTTTCATCTCAAAATCTCTTGCAAGGTCCTCCTTGCAAGACATGATCAACTAATCATCACCAGTCAATATGAGATCATCAACATAAAGTACTATGATCAATAGCTTACCTTTCACCACGATGTGGCACAGGTTCACATCTGCTTCACTCTTTGTGAAGCCCAACCTGGTGAAGTAGTTGTCTATGCTGGTGTACAAAGCACGAGGTGCTTGGTTCAGCCCATACAATGCTCTCTTGAGTCGGCACACAAGCGACTCACGATCAAAGGTCTTAAAACCTTCTAGATACTCTATGTACACCCCTTCCTGAATCTAACCATTGAGGAATGTTGTCTTCACATCCATCTGATGGATCTTCCAACCCATCTGTGTTGATAGTGACAACATAGATCTGATAGATGAGTACCTTGCAACAAGAGAAAAAGTATCATAATATTCAATCCCCTCAACCTGTGAAAAGCCATGAGCAACAAATCTTGCCTTATGCTTTTCCACACTACCATTAGCAGCTTGCTTTACCTTGTAAAGCCAATGGGAACTTACGACTGACTTGTTTTTTGGTCTTAGAACCACATCTCAAACACTGTTACAAACTATGGAGTCCTACTCCTCCACCATAGCATCAATCGAAATCGGCTACTATAATACTTCCTCAAAGGAAGATGGCTCGGTCTCAACACATTCCCCAGCAAGGACCATGTATCTAGTGTACTTCTCAGGTGACCTCCTCTGTCTATGCTGAGAAGATGATGCTCCCACATTCTCTCTCACATCCTGGAACAATCTATCATCTATGGAAGACTATGCTTGAGTGGATGTCTCCACTCCTGGAACTTCTGCATGCGGCTGCTCTGCATTAGTCTGAGGCTCTTCCTCCTTATGAACCAACAGTTCCTACACAAGTTGTAGTTTGATCTCCCTCTCAAGGGAAACTCACATCGCCTTCTACTCATCAAACTTGAGATCTCTGCGAACCACTGTCCTCCAACTAGTAGGCAAGTACACCCAATAGTTGTGAGGTGTATCAGTGTAGCCCACAAACAGCCCCAACTCTGCAGTCGGCTCAAGATTATTCTATGCATCCTTTGTCACATGGCAATATATTGATGAGCTAAATATTCTAAAGTGACCCACATCTGGTCTCTTACTAGAGAAAGCTTCCTCTGGTGTCTTCATCCCAAGTATGCGATGCGGGCTTCTATTCTACAAATAGACCGCTGTGTTGCATGCCTCACCCCACAAGTGAAGTGGTAGGCATTGGTCATGCAAAATTGCCCGTGTTGCCCCTACAATAGTTCTTTTCTTCCTCTCGGCCACCCCATTCTGTTGTGGGATATGAGGTGCCATCAACTCTTGTTTAATTCCTTTCGCTGCACAAAATTCCTTAAACTCTTGAGAGACATATTCTCCACAATTATCACTTCTCAAGGCCTTGATCTTCTTCCCTCACTCTTTCTCGACCAAATCTTTGAACTCACAAAACTTTGTGAAAGTTTGGTCCTTCTTCTACATGAAATAAATCAACCATTTACGAGAATAGTCATCAACAAAAATCACATAATACCTTTGCTTCACTGTGGATGCCGTCGAGAATGGTCCACACAAATCAGTGTGAACTTACTCTAAGATAGCCTCTGCTCGACTGTCTTGATCATGAAAGGAAGACTTGGCATCCTTTCCAAAGGTACAACCTTTTCATGTGTCAACTTGCTCAAGTTTACCTTTGGGAAGTCCTGTAGATATCTACTGCATTATCTTCAATGCCCCATGATGCAAATGGCCCAAATGCCTATGCCACAACTCACCAATCTCTTGGCTTTGCATTGATTATGCTTTCCTACTCAATGTTGCACAATCATCTACCTCTAGTTTATAGACATTCTTTACCTGAATCCCTATCCTATTGGTCGGACCTGTGTCTATGTGTCTTAGGAATGCCTTTCCTTTACTAAAGACAACATCGTAGCCTTTTTCCTCCAACATCATGACTGATACCAAGTTCTTCTTCAGTCCAAGCACATACATCACATCTGTCAAGGTGAGAGGAGCTTCATGCTCCCTCTAAAAAGCAACCGTGCCCACTCCTAAAACGCTATACCTTCCATCGTCACCCATCTCTATGCACATCTTGAGGTCTTTCTCTTGCAAGGCATTGAATAACCTTTTGTCACCAGTCATGTGGAATGAGGCTCCACTGTCAAGATACCTGACATAAACCATCATCGATGACACCATGCATGCGATGAGGGTAAAGTCCATTTTGAAATAAGAGGCTAATGCCTCACCTTCTGATCCTTTTGAGGATCCCTTATTAGAATTCTTTGATGGGAAATTAGTCACATAATGTCCCACCTTGTGAAAATTAAAGGATCTTACTTTAGACATGTCACCCTTCTTCCCTCCATGAGAAGAATTCAATTTGAAATTGGAAGCCTTCCCCTTCCCTTTCCTTGCATTACTTGCTAAGGATAGATTTTCTTCATCATCAATCTTGGATGAAGAACCATCTCATGTGCTACTCCTGATCTCCTCCTGCATAATATCTAACCACAATCATTCCCAATTCAGTAGTTTGTCCCTTCCATTCATAGAGTCCTGGTAGTTATTCCAACTCTTTGAAAGGCCAAGGAGAGTGAGGCTCACCATAAAATCATCGACAGAAGCTATTCCCACACTACCAAGCTCATCTCTACAAGTGGTGAGCTTGTTCAGATATGTGGAAATAGTATTTCCCTTCTCCATCTTGATTCTTCGAAGCTTATCCTTGAGAGCCAATTTCCTCTGGTCACTATTGTTCTGATAGAGGTCCTTCAATGTCTTCCACATTGAAAATGGAGTATCCTTCCCATGGGGACTTGATACAATATGGTCTGGAACTCCCTCAAGGATGATTCATCTTGCATTCGCCACACACTTCTTCCACTTAGCCAACTCTTGTGCATTAATTGAAGCTGGATTTGGGATTTCTTGATAAATGAATTCCTTCGAGCCATTCTCTTCTAATACAACCTCCATTTTATCTTTCCATGCTATGTAATTTGATCTGCCTACCAAGGCATACTTGAGTCTCAAGCCATAGAATGCCATTGGCCAGCCTTTAAGTGTGATATGAATTCGATTTACACCTGCAACCCTGAACTTCAAAATTCATATTTTGTTCTCAATATATTGCTCACAACTCTGATACCATGTAGATAATTTCTACAAATCCATCTCTAATACCATGTAGAAATCTGATGTAGCTTAACCTGATAATGCAATACAAATCAAAGAAAAATAATATAACCTACTTCTATTATCAATTTGCGGAAGCTTAGAGATCAAGCTAAACAATATAACCAGAAGAAGAAAAATCGATGACATAATACACATGAAATACTTTGGGGAAATCCTTTGCTAAAAACCCCACACTATTGTATTATCATACATGGTGGAAATACATAGGAATTATACAAAGCCTTAGCTCTCATAGCTAACCAGCTCTTAGTACAATCCTCACAAATTCTCAAAGGCAATATTGGCTTCTCTCCAGCCTTCCTCTCTGCCGTCCAAGCTCCTATTTCCATGCATTGTTCCTTGTGGATGATTCTCTCGTTACCTAGTGGATGATCTTTCTACCAAGTGGATGATCAAGCCTCCAAAACTATGAAATCTTCAAGGATGAATCCTTCATTGCATGCATGATTTTTCTTTATAAGAAAACACGTGAAACTAATAGTAAATTCTCCTTGAACATTAATCTCAATTGGGTATTTCTAAGAGTACACATGCATGAGTTTCTGATGATGGAATCTTTAGTTAACTAGAGTAGCACTAGTTGAGTGCATGCATCTGTCAACTGACTGTTAACTCTCTATTAGTTCCTCAAACAGTTTGGAACTAATTTAACTGGACTTAACTCAGTAAACTGAGTTAACTAATTACAACTCAAATATAACTCAATATTATCTCCTTAATTTAAGGGATAACTTTTACATGACTTCAAAAAGAATTCTAACTTGAATTTCTCCAACCAATTAATTTAATATAAATTAATTAATTATTTCCAAGTAGTTGTTGAGACTAAATTTGATTTTAATTCACAATTTAATTCAAGGACAAATTAAATTGGAATATTCTTTTTGCCATATTTCAACAAGGTGATCATCTCCTTATTGAACCAGCCTTCAAGAGCCATCATTGTCCATTGTACATATAAGAGTGTTGCCTTCACTATTTAAACTAACTCTATCAGCAACCAGGCCTCCTAGAGGCTATCCCATCTAAGGCATCATCAAATCTGTCCCAAGTGCTTAAGCATATTCACATTAACCATGCTAGGGTTTCTATAACTCAAATCTTTTCCATAAACCAAGGTTTCTCTCAAACCCTAACCTTATAATATCCATCAAACCCCAATACACAAATTGTCTAAGATTTTCTTCAAACCCTAGAATTCTTTTAGGTCTCTTCCATCTTCTCTTTCTTCCATCAAAGGTGTCTCCATGGGGTTGATCTCCATGGCTTTTCTTCAGTCGAGCTCTGATTCCATGTTAATTTTTCATAGGGTTATATTTTTCTTTTCTTTGATAATTTCATTTCTTCATTAACATGTTAAGTTCACCAAGTAGAATTACAACATTATTAATATTTACATCATTATTCAACAACATATGCAAAGAACAATAACATCATCATTAATGGAGCAGAACATAAAGGAATAATAGAAGAAAACAATTCACAAATAAAGAGACCAGGATTGGTGAGAGACTAGGGAAACATCCACTATGGGGAAACCCTTTGTTCATCTTCTTATTAGATCATCATCAAATGATTAAACAAAAGAGAGTATAATCATTTGTATCTTCATCTATGAAACTCTCTAACTAAATAACTACGACATCCATGAAATGAACCCAACAATGCTTATATTTGATTTTGAAGATTGTAATGAACTATAATGGTATGCAGTCTCTATAGTTAACTATCAAACACTGCGGTCACTAAGTGAAATCTTTGGAAGACTGGGATTTCCTCTTTTATTTCATGGTCACACAAAGGAGGAGTCATCTGAGTGATTATGGATTCCTAGTCGCTCTGTGAAGTACCACAACTGAGTGAATATGGTCATATCTACCCAAATCTAACTCAGAGGCTTGGGTGCACCCTCCAAGATGTTATGCGAGCAACTATAGAAACCTAGTCACTCCCTTAAGCCTGGTATGTGAGCAACTGGGGTCAGATCTAGTCTAAGTCGAGTGTGAGGCTACAATTTTGTAACTCTAACACTCTATCTCATGGACAGTGATATGTTCGTGTGACTCGAAGGCTCCAATCACCCTCACGAGTCTTTGTGGGAGTGGCTACAGTAAAAAACTTAATGCTTTGTGCCTATGACTATGGCCCAAAACCCTAGATCTTAAATGTGAGCTTTAGATCTGCAATTTCATGTCACAACGAATCAACCAAGAAAGAAGAGTTTCTCATGATTGTGTCAAAATGAGCTAGAGGTAACTTGTATTTATAACCTTCTAAGAGGGTCCACTTTGCTTTAGGGTTGACCTTATCAAATATGCACGTGGGATTTTATTCATAAATGCACTTTCCCAGGTCAAAATGGTCCTCTCGAAAAGAGGAATATATCCATAAAGTGAGATGAATAAAGTGGAATTTGACCACAGTTTCATATTTTTAACACTACAAACTTGTACTTCCTCTGACAGTGAAAGTCCATGATGTTTTCCATGTTTCATTGCTTAAAATATGTGTGAAATATGTTGATCATGTTATTGATTGGTCTATATTGCAAGTAGAACCAAAAGGGATAATTCCATTCAGAACCTGAGTGCGTATTGCAGTGGAAACAAATCATGCTATAGAATAGAGCAATCAATTAGGTTAAAGTGCATTGGAAGCACTTTGGACTCGATGAAGCTACATAGGAGATGGTTGATCAGATGCAAGCTATGTATCCTTCATTGTTTGTCGGCGAAGGAAAATTAATTTTTGGTATTTGTACATATTTATGCATAGTTTCTATTGTAAATACAACAATGAGATATGTTATAAAGCTCCAATAAGTTGTATGGTTGTCATGATTTTCATGATGGTTTTGCTTTTGAGTAGGTTGTTAATTATAAAATCTAAAACGAGCTAAGTTATAAAGCTTCATGGGTAGTGTTTTTTTGTTTTCAAGAGTTTTGCTAGTTGTAGGCATCATAGAATGCTAAGGATGGTGTTCTATAAAGGGTGAGGGATCTTTAATAGCCTCAGGTTAAAATTTCATGTAATAAATTTAATAAAGGAAAAATAAGATGAAGGTCATGGGACACATATTCCAAGCTAAATCTTGGGAAAAAAATCCAAGTGGGAATCACCTGTCCTATATTATGGCTAAGGGAATTTGGCAAAGGATATGGAAAAGGCTTAGAAAAGGAAAAAAATGAATTATTGGTATTTTATTTATGAAAATAAAGGAAAATAGGATAAAAGGGAGGTGAAAGGTCGTTGGTTTCATGTGAGGAGGAAACTGAAAGAAATTGAAGGAAAATGAAGAAATTAAAGCCATCAATAATAAAAATACATTAGATCATCAAATTGTAGCTTTTGGGTCAGTTTTGGTTTGGAATTAGTCTCAAAGAGTATAGGAGCACCAAGAGGAGAAGAAAAGAAAGCAAGAAAAGGAAGTGTTAACACTCCTCAGTGTCCCAAGGCTGAAAAAGGAGACTGGCGGGGGTAGCCCTAAAACCAATATTTAGATTTAGTAGCTATCCCTACCAAATTAGAGAGGGATCTCTCAAGAATCTCACAGCCAATAAAATGAGTGGGAAGAAAAATAGAACTTATGCTAGATATCAGCTAACTAGGGTTTGATTTTAGGGTTTGTTGGACTAGGGTCATAGGTTTAGGAACTAGGTCAGGGTTTCAAATGATTAGTTGCAGAGATACAATGGGAACAGGTAGGTAAAATCAGTGACATATTGGATTTTTTATTTTGGTATAGGGTTCAAATAGGGAAGAATCAAAATGAGCATAAACTTATGAATTCATTTATCAAAATAAAGAACACATAACATGAAAATCTCATCAGAGCAGAGCATAAGACTTATGAATTATGTTAAACACCTATGAGATGATCACTAGAAAGCAAGGATATGGTAGTAATGAGAAATATATATTCAATTTAATGATAAAATAGAGGAAAAACACTTTCACAAAATCATACCACAAGAATCCCAAGATAATAGTTGCAACTGCCTCTATTATTCTTGCAAAGTTTACACTAGCTCCAAGCTTCTCAATCTCAAATGTCCAATCCTTAATTTGACTTAGATCAGTATAAATATAGATGAAAAAGTGAATTCCACCTCTTAGGGGTAAAATGCATCATCATAGGAACTGTTTACATCAAAATCTCTAACTATACCTAAAACTAGGGAAGTTAGAAACCAACTCCCTTTTAAGACTTAACTGACTTGGTTTACTTTCAAAGCATTAATTACAACGGATTTTACATGAAATGAGTCTTAAAATCACTATGACACTTAATTACATCATGTAGACTCATTATAAAGAAAATTACATTGAAAATATTTGACTTTGACCAAGCAAAACTCAAAAATTGGCTTTCTTCCACAGAAGCGCGATGTGCATTATAGAAGCATTGTGAAACAATAGGGGTCAAAGATGAACTTATATCCTCTTAACCATAATTTTTTTTACAAAAATGGTAGAGGTTGGTTTAGATATGGTTGTTTTCAATAACAACCTCTTTCATTTTTATGAAATTCATTCCCATATTCTTGGAATCCATGCCACAAAAGAATGACTAAAACAGGGAATTAAATTGGAGAATTTGATTTTCTCAAATAGGCCTCCATGAATGTTTGAATATCTCCCAATACATGAAACCTATGTATAAACTAAAGGATTTTATTTTGATTGGGTCTGCCCTTAAAAACAAATCCTTTTGTTTTTCAAAATTCATCTTCATTTGGTCATAAACCTCTTTGAAAATGATGCCCAAAAACAGAGTGAAAAGTGTAGCGACTCTCTTGTAACAACTTGTATTTTGGGCCTATATCCCAAATAATAAAGTATATTCAAAAACTGAGGGAGGTTATTGGTTTTAGGTATGTTATGAACAACAACGTACTTCAGGTTCCAAAAATAATTTCCCATTTTTTCAAAATCCAACCTTGAAGTTGGTGCAACAAGCAGTTGCTACATTTCTGTAGGATACTCCTTACTGTGTGCATAAAACTTCAAAAATTCAAAATTTTCAAAACTTTTTTTTTCCTCCTTTTCTTCCTACCTTTTCCTCAAACTTATAAACATCAATGGGAGCATTTCCCTTTTTATCTACCTTGCTTGCTAATTGGGGGTCTTCTTGTTGTTTACCTTGCTGCTTTAGGGTTAACTTTAAGTGCCCGTTGTCTTGTTGTAGGATAGATGCCAGAAAGTCTTCTTTTTCTAGATGATCCTTCAACTCTTTAATCTATTCATATTTTTCTTACATCATGTCACAACTTCTATTTTTATAATAAACCTTGGTTTGATAGGAGGGAAGGGTAGGGTAGGATTGGGAAAATAAGCGAAAAAAGGGCAGCTAGTTTAGGAAAGGCAATGGAGGGGATATGGATTAGGGGAAACTCTAGGGAAATTTCAAGGGGTACGGGTAGATGTTAGGGATGCTTTGGAAGTATAATTTATTGAAATGGGTGAGGGAAAGAGGGGAAAAATCCAAAAACACTGTGTACTAGTAGAAGCAAAGCGTGCCTAGGCAGAAACGCAGCGTGCTAGCTGTTTAGGGCTTGAAGATGGAAATGTGAAGTCTCTGAATGTTGAAAAGATGTTGAATGGTGGATGAGGGATCTAGGAAGACAAAATGATGTTTGTTCATGCTTTTGATGTTCTTTTATATGTTGAGAAGTCAATTTTTTCTTTGGTGGTGGAATGACATCATCATGTCTTTTTGAGAAATAACAAGATAAGGTAGTGTACTATAGATTTCTAAATTTATTAGGAAAAGTTACATATTAATGAATAGTGAAATGTAATTTTTGGAATCTTTTGAACACTTTCCCTAATTGCTAACTCCTGTGATGACTATGGTGGTGACATGAATCCTAAATGACAATGATGATATGACCTAATAATGCCACCAAATGAATACCTAAAACCATGATTAAGGACCTTTGAAACCTTGCAGTGATATGATGACCAAGATACTCTTCTAGTGACCTATCACAAGGAGTGATGACAAGACCATGACAACATTTTATTACCATGAGCATGGAGGGAGTATTAATAAGACATAAACATTAACCAATGATCAAATTTTATTTGAAAATATTAAAATTTGACCTAATGACCCTATCGACCACATGGAAAGAGTACATTTGATCACTAGTGACTCATAGACACTATGAGAAGGATAAAGAAATAAAAGGAAGGACAATGAAAGCAAAGGAAAGCAAGGATCAAGGAAGGAATGGTTGGATCAAGCAACTTCAATGGGAATACTTGCAGGTAACAACTTCCATGTATGTTTTCCTAGCTGATTTTAGTATGCATGGTATGTGTATGTGTATATTTGGTTCATTTGTTGTCATTGGAATGGGTTGTGTTGGGTTTGGAAAATGGTTTTAGCCTTGCCTTTCAATGTTCAGATATCCTGGGTGTGATGGGATTCTTTCTTAATTGAGCGTTGGATTGCTGGAAGGTTTTGGATCTGGGTGAGGTGGTCTCCAGAAAATCCCAAGGGTTAGGGGTGGGGATGGTTTTCTCTAGGATGCCCTAAAAAAGTGGGGGGAGATAGTAAAATTCCTCAAGGGACGGTGAAGGAATTCTGAGGCATCTAAGCTCAGTTTGGTTTTGTGATCTCGGGACTAGTTTAGGTGAGATCATGGTATGGTGAGGGTGGAGGTCATTTAACATGTGGATTCCCTTGGTTGTTTATGGATTGGTTTATCCCATGAGATCCCACATTCATGCCTAGAATATGGCATGACGGTGATTGGTTGAAAGAAATATTTGGTTTATCCCAACCTATGGTCGGGTAGTACGTGGAAGTCCTTGACTTGGTTGGATTTTTCATATGGTTAATAAGAGCTAAGTTTCTCTTGTAAATATACTTGTTATTATGTGGCATTAATGGATATTATATCATTGTTATATATATGGTTATATGTGTTCTAAGCATGGTTATATGGAAAATCTAAGTATGGATCTTATCACATTTTAATTAATGAATGTCTGGTTAATGAGCTCATGATGTAATTTGTGTTATGAAAATTATTGTGACAAGGCAATAGTCCTTGTTGGTAAGCCTCAGATAATTTTCAAATCCCTATGTTCAGATATCCATTCATGACCTGTAGGCTGAAAGTTTACCATGTGTTTGATGGAATTCCTATCCTTGTTGGGAGAGGTTAGGTCAAGTCCTTGCTAACTTTTTTGGTTTATAAGCTTTGTTTCTATGTTATTTGTTGGTGCACTAAAATGACTATTAAAAGCAACCTTAATACCTACATTAATTATCAAACCAGGGTAAGTCTATTTATTTCAAGAGAGTTCAACATTGTCTATGCAAGTGATTTCAAAGGATAGTTCAAAATGAAAATGATTTCAAATTGTTGCAATAATTAATATCTAATTCTCAAAGTTCAATCCAAAACAAATATAAAAGCAAACCTTAAAGCATGTTGAAATCTATTTTAATCTATTGTGTAGAAAAATAAACCTGAATGTAAGTAAAAGGGATCACTCATAAAAGATATACTAACTAGTATCGACAATAATTCATTCAGCAAAAAAGAAAGCTACAACAAATAAAAAGTAAGCAAATATTCAAGATTTTAACTAAAAGAAATCAATTGTGAACTGAATATATTTGACAACACTATTTCAGAAGGAAAACCAATCGAATACTTAAACTAATCTGATAAATTCATCAAAGATTAACACGCAGATGTAAACACCGTAAGATCTAGAATCTACTTGGAATGGAAAAAGTAAATCATAAGGATCAATACTCACAACAATCAGAATAATACTAATTTCATGAGATAACAGGAATAAAAAATTGCAAGAGTAAAAAGAATAAGTATGGTATAAGAAAAGCAATAAATCTCCTATCAACCAAGCTCAGAGCTCCAAAAGTCACTGCCAAAAGACACTGAGAATGCGATTATAGGTAAAACACGATCTTTCTCATTAAAATCAATAATAAAGATGCAACATCACCATAGTGAGAATACTCTATGTCAAAAGTGAATAGTTACAATATCCAAATTCCTAGCTAGTTGTTCTATTTCGCCTATCATCTTTATATAACCTATGAGAGACAAATGGATAGGAGTGAATCCTCAAGATGAGGAGATCCTAAGGTTTTCCCAACCAATAATCTAATTTTATTACAGAATAAACTCGATTCTCCTGGTCTTTTCCTAACCTTAGTGAACAAAAAATTGTCCTTTTCCTTTTCCTAGTCATTTTTGTTCCATCATTTCAACAACAATCATTCAATTCATATTCTTGCATATAAAAATAGTGAAATTTAGCTTTCATGCCCAAAATGACCCAATTCATTAATAATCAATTTTATCTAGCTTCTACAATCATTTCTTCTAAATTATTTTCTAAAGTGAAGATAAAAAATATAAAGATGAATGATTATTTAAGCTAATATGAGGATAAAACATATCTTTTATACATCCAAACATACTCCCATGCTTACCTTTTTACATGTCCTCATGCAATAATATTATTGATGTGCATTTGTGTCAAAGAATAGGTAGGATAAAATTCTTCCTTATATAGCCTAAAACCATTTTTTTGTTTAAGTATTGCAAAATCTAGCTTTACAAAGTAATCTGGAAAATTATAATCATAGTAATACCTTTCAGGGGGTACTAGATAATAGACATCTGTAACGACATCCTATCTAGGCAGGACCCATGCCTAGGACTATATTGTTGTACATGATTAGGCACGCAACAACAGCTTTAAAGTTTTTGTATCCTAATGGATCCCAGTTTTTGATATTGTTAGAGGAAGCTTCCCATCTTTGCCTTGCTGCCAACAAAGCTTCCTCCTTAATGTCTTGAAAATATTCTCTCCCTGCCTGTATAACATTTGTATGGAGTGGTCCCAATTTAGCCATGACTTCATCTCGTTGCATAAACGTTTTATGTTGGACAAAAAGGTGTAAGGGTTTTGTGGGTTCTCCTCTGACCCATAAATCAATACCATGTTCTCTTTTCTAAAACGTGTTATAGGATTTATCCCATTTAACCTAATTCATAGAAAAAGAGAGGAAATATTGGAATTTAATGTCCCCAATGAAGGGGCTAGTATTACTATCGAGTTCATCCTTCATGAAAAATTTGTGCAGGTATAATTCGCATAGAAGGCATTGTACTTACTCATTTCGTTCCTTAAAACATTGGACAAAGTCTGGAGTGGTCTTGAATTTTGTTGACTTACCAACTCTTATAGCTTTAACTTTCAAAAATAGGTGCCTTTCCAACCAGAATAGTGCATAATTAGTGGCAGGTGACCAACAAGACAAAGCGTCAGAGTAAAGAGAACAAATAGTTTCAATTTGTTCCTTGGCCTTCTAAAGCTTGGATTTTTCTTTCTATAATTTCTTCTGCTAATCTTTGAAGCTGGAAAAAGACTCATCTTCTATTGTAGTAACTTCATCAAATTTCTTCCGTAACTCTTAATGTATCTGCAATGGTACTACTTCTTCCTTATGTTGAGCCAAATCCTGTTGGGTCTTTGTTAATTCATTCTGAAATTTCATGATAACAACTTCTTTTACTAGAGGAACATAGTGAGGTGCTTCCTCTATCTGAGTTTCATTATCATGTGTTATCATTCAACTAGTTTGAACAATAGCTTCAGTTGTTTCTTGGGACATACAACAATCTCCTTGGGCATTCTCCTCAAAATCAGTTTGAACAAAAACTTCAGTTGTTTCTTGGGGCATACAGTAGTCTTCCTGGGCATTATCCTCATAATCAATTTGGACAGCAAGATCTGTGGTGGGAAAGTCCATTTGGGTCTCCATTGAACAAGCATAGGGAATTTCATTCTGAGTCTCAATATTCTGCAAAGGACACTGTTATGTTTGCGTCCCTATTGAAAAAACACAAGGACTTTCAATCTGAGTCTCAATATCCTCCAAAAAACATTGTTCTATTTGGGTCCCTATAGTTTCTAGTTCCACTTTCAGTTTCTGAGCCTTATCTACTTCATTTAACCATTCTCTTAAGTATTTGACTATTTTCTTCTATTTCTTGTATTTCGTAATTAGCTTCCTTAATCTAGCCTTGTACGATTTCTTCTTCATGGGGTTTCACATTGGAGATGGCACAATTGTGTTTATTTTAGGTTCATCGGGATCTTCGCCAATATCATGGTTATGTTCCAATGGGACATTATCTCCTGATTGATTTTTGTCTTTAAGGCCTTCTTCTAAATGGGCTTCTTTCTAAGGGGATTCCAATGAAACAATATCTCCTGATTGATTATCGTCCTCAAGGTCTTCTTCTACATGGGCTTCTTTCTCAAGTGATTCCAATGGACCAATATCTCCTGATTGATTCTTGTCCTCAAGCGTTTCTTCTGCATGGTTTTCTTTCTCAGGGGACTCCATTGGAACAATATCTCTTGGTCGATTCTCGTCCTTTAGGGTTTCTTCTGCATGGACTTCCTTCTTAGGGGACTCCAATAAAACAATATCCCTTGGTTGATTCTCGTCCTCTAGGGTTTCTTTTGCATGGCCTTCCTTCTCATGGGAGTCATTCATAGAGGGAACTGACTCCCTCTGATCCTCCAAATTACCAGTAGATGGCAAAATTTCAGTATGGCTAGAACTTCCAACTGAGGTGGACTGTTTAAGGGAATAATTTTTCCCTGTAAAGTTTCCAGATGGATCCCTTTCTTCACAGTATGTACCCATATTCTCCAATAATTGAGCCATTTCTTCCTCATATTCCTACATAATATCATCTTGTGGGCTTAGAGAGGGCATATGAGATGACCATGTTTCCTCTGATGGAATTGGGATGCGTTGTTGTGCATTTATCCTTGTATAATGCCTACGTTTGACTGGGATAGAGGCCAAAGAAGGATTCCTTCTTTTTCTTGCCCTTTTTGGACTTGTTACCTTCCCTCTCTATTGTTCAGTATCTGTGTCATCCATGTTTCCATTATTTATTCCCATTTGTGCGTATGGGTTTCCTTCTAGTGCGGTTAAGCTAGGATTTACAAGGTTATCCCAAGTTAATTGTTGTTGGGTGAATCCATGAATAATAATTAACTTAATCAGACTATGATGGCTGACAACAGAATGTGGATCTTTAACCTTCCTAGCCCGACTAGAAAGTGTCATGCAATAAGGAATTTAAATAGAATGGAAAATTAACTATAATTTTCTACCTAAGAATGGCTAACAATTTGAGTTTTTGATATTTTACCACATCTTAACTTTCATCACAAGTGATGTACCTCTCAACAATGGTCTCCAATTCTTGCCATGGTTAATTTAATGATGTGGGGTGAATCCATTTGCCTTTGTGTGCCAATTGTTCATATGGGTCTTGGAATACTGCAACTGCATCCTGTAGGAGAACATGCTTATCATTCCATCTTGTGCCTTTTGCTAGAAGTCTAGAGACTTCACCTATAACTGCTTTAGAAACTATTAAATTTCTTTACTTCACCATCATGTGTCCAACTTTTATATTTTTCAAGAATTCAAGTGTTATTTCATCCTAGAATCCCTGTAATTTGGCCAAGTACTGAAGATAGCCGATGCACTTAAGAATTTCACGATCCTGTTTTGTTGCTCGGAGTACTGTAGGTTCACTATGGATAGCTTTTCCTCCCATGGTTGTTGTTTCTTAGTAGTTGGTTCACTTCACACTTTTTCATGCGCTTTATCACAGTTTCACAATTTGGAAGAACACACTAAATTGTATACAAAAGTTTAAAGATGTTATTAAAAGAAAAATGATGTTTCTTTAAACTTGTTATTAATAGGGAAATGATGTTGTTTGTCATATTAGTAGTATTTGGCACAACTTAATAATTATTACACATGCTATTCACAATGCCTAGCTTTCCCCCTCCAATCAAAAAATAGCTTGATAATTATTACGCATGCTATCCATAATGCATATCTTCCCCCTCCAATCAGAAAATGGCGTCCATGACCATGAAGCATGGGAAAAAGGGAAAGGACGTTGAGGATCCATAAATGCGGATAGATAACAATCAAAGTGGCATAAATACAACAAAAGACAATCAAAGCAGTACAAGTCACAGAGTTTGGAAATAACTGTAAAAGGAATAAAATAGAGAATGGATCATTATGAAAATATATGTTTCCTTAGGTGGAAAAATGTGACGAAAGCATGACTAACAATAAATGATACTGACTACTAGTATCGATTGATCATACAATATTGATATAATGCATATAAAAGTATAGTTTACCATGCATATTGGTTAATATAGTTATAAATGTTGTTCAAATGGTAAATTCACCTTTAGAAATGAATCAATAGGAAATAATGGAATAAAGAATAGTTGGCAATGTAACATAGAACTTCAATACCACAAGCAGAGCCACTGCTACCAGCAGGTGTTCATAGCCTCCATAGGGTTTATTTTTAACCTGAAAATGAGCCAAAATCATCCATTTAGTGTTTAGATCATTTTATCCTCTCTTTTTAATTGCTATAAAGAGACCACTATGTTGGTATGGTAACCAGATAATGATAGTGCCATTCACCAGGATATAGCAAAGTGATCAGGTTGGCTCGTGATGAGACCTCCTGTCCTTCTAATAGTTTTGACTATCTAGAAGGTCATTACCCTGGTGTGGTGGCCATAATGAAATGTCACTTGTTACATCCTTATGATCATGGTAGGTTGGCTCATGATGAGACCCCCTATCCTTTTTAAGAAGATTTATATTGTATTTTCATATTTTCATATTTTCATATTTTTATTGTAAAGGGAGGGAGGATCATTTACTCATTAAGAGTTAAGGATGGAATGAGAAGTAAAAAAAATGCCAAATAAAGTTATGATTTTATCCCTATATCATCATACCAGAGGGAATTATCAATTGAAAGTGTAAAAGATAAACCAACATGGTACTAAGATAGTGAATCATTTTATGATATGTCCAAAGAGAAGATATTTAGCCAGTCATTATATTGATGAACCAGGTCAGTTTCAAAGTAAAGATAACCATCAAAGGTTTTACAAGTCATAATGATATTAATATAATTGTTTTTCCTTTATGTTGGGTACAAATTCCAAATCCAAAAATATGGTCTTGATAAGAAAACATGAAAGAGAAAATGGTTGTTTGATTAAAAATGAACGGATATGGAACATCAATTATTGATCATAAGAAAAAAAGAAATCACAATTGTTCATTCTACCAAACAGTAGTAGTTCAATTGACTGAACAATAGTTGTTCAATTGATTGAACAGATACACAAAATGAAATCGGAGTTGTTCAATTAACTAAGCAATAGTTTTTTAATTGATTGAGCAACAATTATTCAATTGAATTGAAAACACACTAACAAAGAAATCAAAGCTATTCAATTGCCTGAACGACAATTATTCAATTCATTGAACAATAGTTATTCAATTTATTAAACAACAAACACACAAAAAATAAATCATAGTTGCTCAATTGACTGAACAACAACTGTTCAATTTATTGAATAACAACTATTCAATTGATTGAATAGAAAACACAAAAAAAAATCGGAGTTGTTCGTTCTTTCGAACAACAACTGTTCAATTGAGTGAACAACAATTGTTCAATTGATTGGACAACAAATGCACTAAAAAGAAATTAGAGTTGTTCATTCTACTGAACAACAGTTGTTCAATTGATTGAACAATAGTTGTTCAGTTGATTGAACAACAAACACACAAAAAAGAAATTGGAGCTATTCAATTGATTGAACAATAGTTGTTTAATTGGTTGAACAACAAACACACCAAAAATAAATCAGAGTTGTTCAATCTACTGAACAACAACTGTTCAATTGATTGAACAACAATTATTAAACACACCAAGAAAGCAAGGAAAATCCCTGTATTTACACAGTGATGGTTATCTAAAATAAGTTACAACCAATTGTAAGAAGAAAAAAAGTATACAATATTTACATCTCAAAAGAGATAAGTTTTCATGAAAGTAAAGTTATCGAGTCATTACCCCCTGCAACTAAAATTTTGCATAGTGGGATCATCACATACCTATTGGAAAAAAGACTCTTTGGTGACTGGTTTATGATAAAGACGTAGCCGGTGTCCATTCAACAAGAAAAAATGGACAGACTCATCAATGGTGGTCAGAGTGAAAGTGCCATTGTTGTGCACCTCTTGAATTTCATATGGGCCAAGCCACCTTGTTTGTGACTTACCCAGAAAGTCTTGAAATCTGGAATGATAGAGGAGCACCTAGTCTCCTTTCTGAAACATATTCCTTTTAATAAGATTGTCATGCCCCTTAGCCCTACGTTACTAAATAAGTGTGGTGTGTTCTAGAGAAATTAGTTGAGATTCATCCAATTCATTTATTTGTTGAAGTGGTTTAGTTTGGGCCTCTGTAAGATCTAGTCCCACTTCCTGGGCTATTCTAAGAGTCTTTATTTCAAATTCAATAGGAAGGATAGGTTCTTTTCCAAATACAAGTTGATATAGAGAATATCTAGTAATATTTCACCAAGTTGTGTGATAGGCCCACAAGGCCTTTGGAAATCTAGCAACCTAGTCTCATCGATGTGTCGAAATTTTCATGGTTAGAATCACTTCGATGGCCTTATTAGTGCTTTCAACCTACCCTTTCACCTACGGTTGATACGGGGAAGTGACTCTTTGTGTGATGTGGTGGTTTCATAGAGTGGTTGTAATATTATGTCCTACAAATTGCCCTTCTCCATGTTTTATCACTTCCCTAGGTAAACCATACCGTACAAATAACTAAAAAAGGAAATTGATTATAATTTCTTCTGTAGCTCTTAGAAAAGCTCAATTTTATATACACTTTGTTACATAGTTTGTAGCAACTAGTATGTATGCCTTTTGGTTTGATGGTGGATGAAATTGGCCAAAAAAATCCAATGCCCATCATTCGAAAGGTTCTATTACCAATTGGGGTTGCAATAACATTTCATCAGATTGACCAGGATGGCCCATCCTTTGGAAGCTATCACAAGCCTGGACATATTTCTTAGCTCCTTTAAAAATGGTGGGCCAATAATAGCCCACCTATAGTGCCTTGTGCCCAATTTTGTGATTTGTGAAGTGTCCTTCGTAGGGCTCATCAAGGCAGGCCTTTAGGATGTCGTAGATTTCATCTTCGTGAATGCATTTGCGTATGCACATATCAGATATTGTATGGAAAAGGTTATCCACCATCCAAGAAAATTAGGTGTTGCACTAAGATTAATTCGTTCCTTTCCCCTTGTTGTCAAGTGTCTAGGTAACTTTCCTACTACGAGATAGTTGTCTACATCTACATACCATAGATTTTAATGGCTATAGCAAATAAATGTTCGTCTAGAAAATGGTCCATCCACTACAGGCAAATCATTTATCATTGGAACCTGAGACAAAAAATTCACGACTAGATTTTCCTTCTTGGACGGTCTTTAATGTGATATCAAATATATTCATGACCAGTCACTCGTCTAGTTGGGTCCATGCAATACTGGTGTCGTCGAAACTAATTTCTTCAAATCTGTAAAGGCCAAGTCACATTTATCAGACCATTTAAATTCAACATTTCACATTAAAACATAGAAAGGTGCAACAATATGTGAAAAAACATTTATGAACCTGTGATAATAACCTGCATATCCAAGGAAACCACGTACCTTTTTCTGAGTATAGGGTGTAGGTAGTAGGAGAATTACCTTTATCTTCTCTGGATCTACTTGTATCCCAGTCGCAGAAATGTAGTCTCCCAGGATTACACCTTCTATCATCATCATGTGACACTTGAAGTTACTTAAACACAGCATGGTGGCAATGCATCGTTCCAACACCTTTTCTAATGTCTGTAGTGCTTGGTAAAAGTCATCTCCATACAAGGTAAATTCATCCATGCAAAATTCAAGTCATTTATTTATCATATCAACAAAAATACTGAGTATGGCCCTCTGAAACATAGCTGGGGCATTGCATAAACCAAACGATAACACTCTGTAAGGAAACGTACCCCATGGGAAGGTAAAGGTGGTTTTTTCTTGGTCTTCAGAGGTGATTTGGATCTTATTATAGTCGTTGAAACCATCAAGAAAGGAGAATAATTGCTTCCCTGCTAGTGTATCAAGGACTTGATCAATAAATGCAAGAGGGAAGTGATCTTTCTGCGTGGCTTTGTTCAATTCCCTATAATCCACACAAATTGCCACTTTCCGTTTTTCTTGGGAACAACTACCAGTGGAGAGACCCACTTACTATCTAAAATGGGATAAATAAAATTCACATCCAACAACTTTTGTAGTTCTTCTTTTACAATATCTTTGAGAGGTGGATTTAGTCTCCATTGAGGTTGGCGGAATGGATGAGCATCCTTTTTCATGTAGATATGATGCGTACATAATTGCGAGTCTATGCCCTTCATGTCTGGGTAGTCCCAAGAAAAAGCTCCTTTATAGTTTTGTAGAACTTGAATGAGCTTTTGAAGTTGGTCACTGTCCAAACTATTATTGATGTTTAAAAACTTTCTTTGTTCAATTTCAATAGGCTTGTTATTATGAATGACAGTTGTTGGGATATGATGATCATTGTCAAGAATTTCCTTTAACATTTAACATTTTACATTAGTCACGGTGGTTGGTTGATTAATATTGTTATTGATTACATCGTCTTCAAACTAATTCTTGAACTCAAGTGCCTCTACTTTTGTAAGTGGTGAATGCATACTTTCTTCTAGGTATGTGGGTTGTTGTTTATGTACTTTCACAATGAGTGAACTTCATTTGGAAAGAGGATATAGAACATGATTATTTATAGCATCTCCCTTAGCAAGGGTCATGCTACCTGCACGTCAACCTATGTAAGCATCAACTATTGCCAACCAACGTCGCCCCAAAATTAAAGGGTGCCCATCTAATCAACTTTCTGGGTTGATAACTAGAAAAATCCACTGGGTACTTCCATGAATCAATGGAAACCATAATGTCCTATAAAGTTCCCTCTGGTCTTACCACCGAATGATCAACAAGTTCTAGCAGGGTCATGGTTGGTTTGAGAGCTGTGATACCATGTGTCTCACAAGTTTTCATGGTTAAGATGTTAATGGTTGTGCCCAAGTCAACTAGTGTGTTTGGGAATGAGCGACCATGTATTTGAACTGTAAATATGGGGTTCCCTAGATATACATATTTTATCAGTGTTTCCCTACCCAAAAGTAAATCAGACAAGGTTCCTACAACATGGATATTTCGTGAAGCTTTTATTTTCCTCACAAAAGTTTTCACACATAGTTCTTTAATCATTTTAGCATAAATAGGAATACCTTGGATGCCCTGGAGGAGAGGAATTTTAATGCAAATATTTTTAAGCTCCCCTTAGAGATCAAAGTCTGGATAAACAATTTTTTTAGGTATTGTTAATCTTTCAAGGGACAGGGGAGAAGTAATTATGAGTTTTTTAGGATCTTTCTATTTGACTGTGTCTTCTCCCTGTTTTATTTTTGTGTCAGTCACAGTCTAAGGTGTATTTAAAAGTGATGTTTCTAACTCATTTGGTTGCTGGTCTCTGTCTTCCTAAGGAGTGATAATGTGTCCTGACCTTAGCTTAAGTTCATTGCATTCTGAGTTTCCAAAAATTTGTATCAGCTGAATCGACCTGTTATTGGGGTTTGGATTTGGTTGAGCTAGTAGTTGGGGATGCAAAAGGGGCTAAGGATTTTGATGTAATGGATATGGGGCTGATAATGTAGGTTGAGGTTGAGGACCTATCCCCATAGGTGAATTGGTTATCCCTAGAGGTCAGTGCGAATTTGGATACCAGTTCAAATTTTGGGAAGTAGAGGTAGGCCCGTGGGATGGGTATGGTTATTTTTCCAAAAAGGAGTAAAAGGAGAATTCAACCAACTAGTACCTAGAAAGGACTGAGTTGGCCAAGGTGACATATGAAACAGTTGGGACTGTCAAGTCGAGAAAGGTGATTGATCTTTCCATGCTATTCTGGGATTCTGTTGTAGATTAAATGACGAAGAATGAAAGAAATGAGATGGGCCTTGTGACATATCTGTAGATCGGCCTTTCCACTATCGACGTTGGTTCATTAAGTATATTGGTACTGTCTCCTCTTCTGCTTCTTTAAAAACTTCTTTCAGCCATGGAAGTGATGGACATTGCTAGGTGGCATGGTCCTTGGTGTAGATAGTGCATGTCTGGACCATTCTAATGGACACTCCTAATGACTGTGCTTCTTCTGATAGCATGGACAAAAAATGGCCAAATTTTGTTATGCTAAGGCTTGTTTCTCTTTAGCCTGTAAGACATCCAACTTCATTGTAAGGGTGCCCAGGATGTTTGTATTCAAGTCCTCCAAGAGGTTACTAATTTCTACTCTTGTCATGCTTCCACTAGCAAGTTTGCTTCCTCTAGTCATAGAATCTTGGCATCCTGACCCATTGCGTGTGCTACCTCGTGAACACTTGATACACAAATGAAAAATTTCATCATAATCCTCTTGAGAAATGTCTCCCTTCCCCATTAGATTTAAAGTCTCTATCCATTCTTCTTTCATTCCTTTAATTAAGATGGATTTCAGGACTTCTTTTGGTAATGTGGAGTGAGCGGATCTCTGCAAATTGTATTGAAACCGTTCGACATATTCCTCTAGAGTTTCATTATCCTTCATAGACATTTTAAAATTTTCATCTTGTAATTCCCTAGTAATACAATAGTCCTAATATTTTGTGAGAAAAGAAGTTTTCATGTCATCCTAAAAGTTAATAGTGTGTCTACCCAAACCCATAATCCACCCCAAAGATTCTCCTTTTAGGGTAGAAGGGAACAAATTCAATTTCTTAGGATTGGTGATGTAATCGTATCCTTTGCATAGGATTTCAAACTCAAATAAGAAGGCATCCAAATCCTCTGTGGTCATGCCATGAAAGGTTGGGATGTTTTACAAGGGAATATCTTTCATCGGGTCATTGGCTACTGGGTTGACTATGGAATATTCCAATGTCGAGGTCTGGCATTGAGGTGCTTGATTTTCAATTTGGTCAAAAGTGTGCCAATATCCTTCAAGGACATTAGGGGATGCTATCTAAGTAAGTGGAGTATTTTCAATCTGAAGTGGTTTGCAGCACTTCCCAGATCTGGGATCACAGGAGATCCTAGCTCAGACAATTTTGGCTTTGCCTTAGCAACTCCACTGGTTTCTCCCTCTCCTTCACTTAAATTGCACAATTTTCCCTCTTGTGGAAGGATCAGAATGTAAGTTTTCAGTAACCTGAAAGCTCTATTTAGATACTATGGTTTGGCTCTAAATCGTAGTGTAGGCTATAGATCGTAAGCCTATTGCTTGAGGGATTACAATAGGGCTTTTTCCATATATATTCTGGGGTCCTACTAATGCATGAGATTCTTCTTTTCTTGTGATTTCATCTATAAAAGTTGATCTTCCAAGGTTCAACGATCCCTTGGGTTTTGTGGTTTTGGGTGGGATGTTCTGATCTTTTTCTACCTTTTTATTCTTAGTCATTCATAAAAACTCCTAATTCTGTTTAACCTCTATGCATTTACTGAAAAAAGGGTTATTGAGCAAGCACTTTACTTGTTGGTTACGCAGGTTCTTACCTCTTGTTTTTAATACCCAATTCTTTTACAACAAGAAAAATAAAAAGAAATTACTTTGAAACACTCTCCCCAGCAATGACGCCAAAATGTTGGTGCACTAAGATGACTATTAAAAGAAACCTTAATACCTACATTAATCATCAAACCAGGCTAAGTCTATTTATTTCAAGAGCATTCAACATTGTCTATGCAAGTGAATTCAGAGGCCATTTTAGAACGAACATGATTTCAAATCGTTGCAATAATTAATATCTAATTCTCGAAGTCCAATCCAAAACAAAACTGAAAGCATACCTTAAAGCATGTTCAAATGTATTTTAATATATTATTAAGAGAACTAAATCTGGATGCAAGTAAAATGGATCAATCTTAGCATATCTACTAACTAGTATCGA
>APFE031647121.1:0-14497 GCA_000404065.3 Pinus taeda | reverse complement strand
TCTCAAATGAGAAAACAAGGGTTTTATACAAATGTATTGATAATTATTTTAAGTAAATGTCTATTAAACAAATATATATTTCATAAATATTTACAAATAGTTTAACCTCTTTCATAAATGTTTTAAAATAGTAATTTTCCCCCTAAACATAGGACCTCCATGCACATGGGCTTGAATGGATGTAACTTTATGCTAATATAGTCTTCCATAATCATAGTTTATCTGAAATACAATCCTCCCCTAATGAATAAATTGTGTGACATGAAACTCGGAGTTAGTTTCTTAACTAATTAAATAACAAATTGTAAATGAGATAAACATATTTCTCTTATCTTATTCCCAAAATTTATTTGCATAGTAATGGAAGAAAAAAAGAAATCCTAAAATATAATTAAACCCTATTTAAATTCTCATAAATCTTGTGAAATCTATTTGGAACCATTTCCAACTAAAAGGAGTCAATTAATTTGTGTGCATCCAAATTTATGAAATTAATTTACTCGTGGCTTTCAGAGTAAACCACTGTAAATCCTCGTCAACTTGTAAATAAAGCTCTAGTTTCTAAAATATATTTCACATGTATGAATTGAGGCATGTAAATATAAACCATTAACTATAACATTAACGAAAATATGTTGAGAAATGAATTTTTGGTGAAGAAAACCCTAAACAAATTTAAGGTGAAGAAAGCCCTAAATTTTTTATGTTTCTCTATAAATATTTTTCAGTTAGGAATTAATTTAGTAGTATTTAACTACTTCAATTACCATCATGACTTACTCGCAAATTCATATCTCTTGAGGTAGGAATTGTACATTAACATAGCCAAAAAAATTCCTAAAAGTAACATTTCTTTTCCATTTTTCCCAAGGGCCAATAAAATAACATTTTTTCCTCAAGCACCTCTTCCTAATGCCACCTTATACCTTTCCCAACCCATTTTCAAGAATATTAAGCATCGCTAAATAAGCTTAGGGGAAATTTAGTGTGAGGGTTAAAAGAATTCAAGTCACTTCAACGCATTTTGTAAGTTAAACCCTACCTCCTCACTCATTAAACCCTAATTTAACTCATCTACTATATTTCAAAGATTTTAGACAATAATTTACCATTGTAGTATGTTTCCTCTATGATAGACTCAAGCTTCATGAAATATTTTTAAATGTGGCCTATTGGTGTCGAATGTCTTAACATATTCCATATTATAGGGGCAAGAATGTCTCACTTAAGACACACAATAATTCCCATTAATAAAGTGTAACATTTAAAAAATTTAGTGGGGATCACATTCATTATGATATTATTAGAATCCATTTAAAGTCCAAAAAAAGCACTTTGGGCCTCATGAAGCTACATGGGAGATGTGACATCATATGTAGGTTATGTATCATTCCTTATTTGCTAGTTCAGCACATGTTTTCGTATATGTCTTTAGTTTATGATTTTGGTACATGCTTTCATGATGGTTGGTATATGTACCTATGTATATGGATGTAAATACTGCCATGAGCTATGTTATATAGATCTAATAAGTTGTATGGGTCTGATGTCATTATGATGTTATACTTGTTATGTTGTCATGTTGCTTTGGTTCTTAGCATGACGATCATTATAAATACTACAACAAGCTAAGTTCTAAAGATCCATGTGTAGTATGTTTTTCTTACAGTAGCCTTGTTGGTTGTAGGTGTTGTTGAACATTGAGGATAGTGTTCCCCCGAGGGAGAGGTTTTTGTAACAACCCTCATGAAAATTCCATGTAATAAAAGTTAATAAAGGAAAAATAATCATGGTTGATGGAAGACTTATTCCAGGTTTAATGTTGGCAAAAGCATGGTGATGGGGATGAGTGGTGATTAATTAATGGCTAAGGAAATTGGCAAAGGTAATGGAAAATGCTTTGGGAAGGGAAAATGGAATTTTGGCACATTTATTTATAAAAAATAATGGAAATTAGGAGAATAGCAAGGTGAAAGGTCACATGTTGCATGTGAGGAGGAAAATGAAGGAAAATAATGGAAAATGAAGAAAATAGAGGCCTCATTATTAAAAAGGCTTCTCAAGATCAATTGACATATTTTTATGAGTTCAATTTTCGAGTTCTCCCTCTATTTTCTCTTCTCATACTCTTGGACACTTAGAGTTTTGTTGGAGAAATCTTGTAGGTGTGTGGCATACTTGGAGTTTTGGTGCAATAGGTTAATGGAATAGTAGGAAAGCACAAGATTCCATCAGGATCAGCAGCTACAATGAATTTTTCTTGCAGGTACCAATTTTTATGTGCATGTGGTTTATAGGTCATGATTTTTCATTGTCATGGAGGATTCCTTGGATTGATAGTGGATTTTCCTAGCCTTTCCATATCCTAGATATCCATGGTGTTGTGGGCTCATTTCCTTAACTTTCAGTTGGCTCTCATGTTTCCTTTAGCTTGGGTTGAATTACTAGTTCCTCGAAGCCCTAGTTGGACAAATGCTCTCAAAGAGCTGTAACATCTTGGGTTGAGTTACTAGTCATGGAAGCCTTGCTTGGAAAAATGATCTCAAACCCCTTCGTGGGTTGATTTACTAGTCCTCGAAGCCTTGGTTGGACAAACACTCTCGAAGCCAAGAGTAAGTTGTGGGTTAAACTACTAGTTTTGGAAGCATGGGTTGGAACAAACACTCTGGAGCCCTAGAAGGCTTGGGTAGAGACCAATCTTGTGATGGTTTTGTGATGTTTGATCATGAGGTGGAATCACTATTTGATGGGTTGAGGTGGTTTGGCCTTTGTGAGCCCTCGATGTTTTTGATCGATTTATTTCATAATATCGCACATGCTTGCTTGGAATATGTAATGGGGGTGACTCCCTAAAGAGACATTTTGTGCACCCATGTCTATGGTCGGGTGGTTCGTAGAAGTCCCGAACCTCTTTAGTGTTTGCGTCATTAATATGAGCTTATTTCTCCTTGTTAATTCATGAGTATTATAATGGTTCATATGTGGATTATATGGTTGTTGCTTCCTTGGTATTTTTGTTGTTATTATCTTGGTTATGGACATGTATTATGGAAATGGCTATGTATGGATCCCATTATGTTTTTACTTATAAATGAATGTACAATGTATCTATGGCGTAAAGGATGAAATTCTAGCTAATGTGTTTAGGCATAAATGTTTCTTAGTGATTTTGAGATGAGTATGAGACCCCTATGCCATATGTGTTGTTTAAACCTCTAGATTTCATAATTTTGACATGTTTGATGGAATTCCTCTCATGAAAACTAGGGGTCGGGTCAATTCCTTCCTCACGTAATTGAATTTATATATTTTTTGTTGTTGTTATCTTGCATTCCTAAATGTTTCATTGAGTTTTGGGCAGTGAACTTGGTTCTCGGCCTGAAAAATTCACTCAAATATTAGTGACGCACGCACAATAATGGGCAAAATACTCCCTAGATGCATTCATACCCACGTTCTCCAAGTGTGAGAGTCTCCTGAGAACATGCTTGTCCATATCAAGGGAGCTTCAAGGGGTTTAATGGTAAAAAAAACTCTTTCGAATATAAGGTCTAGCTACTTGAGAGGTTGGGATGGTTCCTCAGTTGTTGATGCGAAATTTGGGTATGGTGTCATTTCATAGGTTCGAGTTGCTTAAGATGTCTTAGGAGTTCGAATTAAATCATAGAAATATGTGGGACGAGGGTGTTATAGGTTGTTTTTAAATTTAGCTTTCCGAGTTTAACCATCCACTCCCTATCTCTTAAGAAATTAGGTTCTAAAAACAATCTTTACTCTTGATGACTCTAGCTGAACGAAATATATCACCTCTATCCATAAACTAGTTTGAAAGAAATCATATTTAGAGATGCTTGATAACTTTTATTATATGCAAACTTTACCAAAGGTAAGTAATCATGCCATTTAGTGGGTAGGTACCTTGCATAAATACAAAACATATCTCTAAGGATTTGATTATTTCCTTCAATCTGTCCATCTCTTTGAGGATGTTAGGAAATACTAAAATTTAATATCTCTTTGAGTATGTTAGGAAATACTAAAATTTAATTGAGTGTGTGACGTTGTAAAAACTTCCCTCTAAAAATTTGATGTGAAATTTGCATCTTTGTGAGAAATGATTGTTTTTAGTACTCCATAGAGTTTGAATATTTCCTTCATGAATACTTTAGATAAATTTCCATCTTTAACATTCTTGGACAAGAATGGGCTCCTTTACTTATTTTATCAACCCCAACCACGATAGAATCATGTTTCCTTATGGTTCTAGGTAACCCTATTATTAAATCTAAGGAAATAACATCCCATCTTCATTCAAGGATAGGCACGAAATTTAATAGTCTCTTAGGGTGTTGTTGTTTTACCTTAACTTTTTGACACTCAAAACATTTAGTTAAGTACCTTGCTACATATGCCTTCATCCTTTGGCCAATAAAATTCCTTTCTAAGTGTTGTTATAAGATTTTGGTAACCTGTGTAAGTGAAAATGACCTCTTATGATTCTCATCTAGAATCACTTGCTTGCGCCTCTACACATTTGAAATATAAAGTCCACATTTAAATGTGAGCATACCGTAGTAATTTGGAGGATAGTATGGTTCTCCTTTTGGAGAATTTTCATTCAACAATTTTTCTTATATCTCTCTATATTCTACATATTCTTAGGTTGTTGCATTAACATGTTTAATGATATCCATTTTGATACTACTAGTATTAATTCTACAAATATAATTCATACCTCTACAAAGTGCATTCCATATTTTGTTTTCCTTCCATTTTATATGTTTTATCTCAAAATAAAATTCATTAAGGAATGACATCCACCTTTCATGTCTTGCATTTAAATTTAGCTGACTAAAAAAAAAATTAGACTAATATTATTAGTTATTGACATGAATTTCTTAACTAAAAATAATGCCTTCACATTTTTGAAAGCATGAATTAATGTAGCTAACTCTAAGTCATAAGGGACATAGTTCTTTTCATGCTCCTTCAATTTTCTAGACTCATAGGTAATAACATAATTGTCTTGCATTAACAATCCTAACCTCTCTAAATAAGCATTTCTACATGATACTTAGTCTTTATTGGGATCAAAAGTTTTAATTATGGGATCTACAATCAGCAAATAGTTCAATCAACCAAAACTCTCTTGAGTACATATAAATTTAACTCCCTTCTTTTATAGGGATGTTATTGGATAGGCCAAGTTATAAAAACCATTTATGAACCTATGATAATAGCATTTGTTTCCCATAAATGATTGAGTATTTCCCAAGTCCTTAGTAACTAACCAATCAAGGACTTATTTGAACTTTTCGAGGTCTATTGCAATTCCTTCATTAGATATTACATGACCGAGAAACTGAATGTAATTTTGATAAAACTCACATTTACTAAATTTTACATACAAATTATGCTCTCTAAGTTTCTTTAGCACTATTCTTAATAATTGTTGATGTTGCTAGCTTTTTCGGATTTTGGAAACTAAAAATTACTTCAAGCTACATGTGTATGTGAACAAAATGCCAGGTTGGTTTTTTTAGTCTAACAGGAAAGGATAATATATGGTGGGAGGATTTCCAGAATATAAAATGAATCAACGAGAGAGAGCTAGCATGGAGAGTGTTTGAAAAGTACTTTCAAGGGAAGTACTTGTGTGAAAAATATTATGAAACTAAAGGGAAGGAGTTATATGAACACAAACTTTGGTAGATGACACCTGAAGATTACACCAACAAATTCTTGGAGTTGTTAAGGTATGTAAGGTACATTAAGGATCAAAAGACCAAGATCTAGAGGTATCTCACCCCTTCACAACAAGGATATTGAGAAAAAATAGAATAAGATGAATCCAATAGGGGGAGGTTGTTCTAAATACTAAACACTTTTATGAATAGTCTAAGCATAAGGCCTAAGTCTTGGCTAACTTGAATAAGAAAGGAAAAAGAGGAAGGTAGAGAACTTGACCATATAAGAAAGGAATAGAGGGTGGAAGGTTTAATAACTTCACTAGAAGTGAACAACATAAAAAATCTATAGTTAGTAGAAAGGAGCCTATTGGTGTTAGTGTGGAGAAAACCATTTTATTTAAACATATAATCTCGACGTAAATGAAAAAACGAAATCCTGTTTCAAGTGAAGGGAATCTTCAATATTAATTTCGTTTACTTTGACAATGAAATCTTCCAAATTTCAACGGGAATGAATTGTGTTTTGTAAGTGTTAAGCTTAAATTTCATATACTTTCATATTTCCATTGAAAAATCCAACTTAAACGAAACTTAATTTTCATTTGAGATATTTCAACATTAATTTCTTTGGGAGTTGTGACTGACTTCAACCGTAATGGACATATGTCGAAGTCTCATCCAACATCAGTATGTGCTGATTACCAGCAGTTACATTTATGTAGACTATATTTTCATTTTTATATTTTACTACATCAGAAAAATAATTCACAACTTCAATAATAATATACATTGCTTATATTTGTAATTAATTATGAATTTAAGTGAATATCGTAGGTGTTTATTATAATTTAGCTATAGAATAAATTACAAATTTTAATGTTATATTAGGATAAATAATAAAAATTTGGACTTCCAATTTAAAGGGTGAAGTTATTAAAATTTTGTTTTGGTGTTACTTATTTTTTTTTTGTTAAATTGTGTATTTTTCTAGGTTGAGGGGATAGAATTAACCCTAAGATCATTTGATTCTAGCATGTCTCCTCCTAATAGCACCTGAGCAACCATATCCTTGCAATTCTTTCTTTGAGGTTTGATCCTATGTAGGGTTGCTAAGGAGGTCCATCCTCAAAGGGTTGTGCTAGTGGAACTTGACTCATGTTGTTTAATTTATATAACTAAATTACTTTATATTTAATTAATTATTTTTTATATTTATAATTTAATTCATCAAAATTTATTGCCTTCACAATTAATCTACCCCCTTAATTAGATCCTCATCCACATTAAGTTGAAATAGGAAGCATGGAAATTAAGTTTGATAGTGATCCTTGTATTTTAGAAATTCCTTATCCTATCTTCTGTAGTGTAGAGATTCATATATAATGGAATTTTAGTCATTAATTAACATTTAATTTAAATAGTCCATGGATGGGGTCTTCTACAAAGGGTGATGAGTGCATTGTTAAGGCACTTCTTGATGTTAGGTCACTAGTTCAACTCCCTGCCTTATTCATGTGTTATTCTATGACATGACAATGATGTAGCCTCACCAATACTAAACTTTTAATGTAGTTTAAAAATTTTATGGGTGATGTTGGTGTTAATAAATTTAATTATAAGAAATTTCACCAATTTTTGTTTACAAAATACGAAATTCAAGTTATTTAAATATTTATAATATTGATGATGATGATGAGTAATGTCCACTAAGACCAATGCTCTCTATGGGACCTCCAAAAAAAATCATCTTAAATGTTAGGTCCCTGTACTACTAGTGTAACACCTTATTGTTATTAGTTCAACCCCCTTATTGTATTGTTCTTCCCATGTAGCCCCATATTTTCATTATTGTGCCCCATAGAAGCTCACTATTGTTATTGTTGTTCCCTTACAATATTATTGTTATATCCACACTCATTATATTGTGACCCCTTAGACTCCTATATATAGAAATGAGGTCTTGTCATTTGTATCATTCAAGAATTGTTCATTTCTGTAATGTGAAGGAGGTTTCCCAAGGAGGCATATTTTGAAGTTGTTAATCTATCTCTTCTTCTATTTGTGAGATTGTTGCTTAATATTTGGTATCAAAGCTTTTGATGCTAGGGTTTCATTGCTTCAAAGTGGTCATCGTGAAATTTTCACTATAACTTTTTTTATGTGAAGCTTCACAAGCTAAAATTAAAAACCATTTGAGTTGAAATCTCGATGAACCTTGTGTCCTAATTTTATATCTTGTCTCACTATATTTTCGAAGATATGAACTAAGGAAGTTAGGGCTTTTGTAGGCTTCTCAATTCCATCTCAAAGAGGTGACCTTGGGAAAATCATCATAACTTTCTCTCTTATCATTAGATTCAAATTTCATAAAATGTAAAAGGAGGAGGAGACACTACAGTTTTTTTGGTAGATTTTTCAAGGTCAAAGGTTGAAATAGTGACATGTGGAACTTGGCACAAGTTCTCTCTACATAACGATTCTATAATCACGCCATCGTGGAAGATTGGACATAACTCTTTCTTGAAGAATTAAAATATACATCATACTTTTTGGGTTGGAAAGAGGACTCATAAGGCTACCACAGGAAAAAATTTCACACCTTGGGAGTCTGAAATTATCGAGATACAACAGATTCAATATTGAGCTCCTAAAACCAAGAAAAAAGAATGACTCCAATCAAGAAAATAGAAATACCTAGTAAGCAAGATTGGAGGGATGATTTGAAGAATGTGATCGAAGCTATGATCAATAATATCAATGATATAGAAGAAAAATTGAATGGAAATATGGAATATTTGAAGAAAGACATGGAAGGTTTGAAGGAAGTTAGGACAAAGTCACTACAAGTAAGGCTTCCTAATGGCGAAAAGGTAGTAGAGGAAACTCGTGATGAGAACAAAAGAAATGTTGATCATGATTTCATAGAACCTAATGTTGAATAGAAGACCCAACATATTCCAAATATCGATATGAGTAAGTTTGATGAAAAGGATCCCGTAACATGGATACTACATATGGAGCAATGCCTTGATCTACATAATGTGCAACTGTTACAAAAGTTACATATTACATCTTTATATTTAGAATTGAATCAATTTGTATGGTATAGAGGGATTTTTTCTCATAAACCACTTGGTACCTAGTCAATTTTGATGGAGGAAATGATAGCACATTATGAGGATATAAAGAGTAACATTTTCTTTACCCAATTAATAAATATCAAACAAAAGGGTTGAATGGAAGAGCACATTGAGGACTTCCAAAAATTGAATGTAAGGGTAAATGATATTCTAGAGAAGCATATGATTGAATTATTCATAGGGATTTTAAAATATAACATCCACCGTGAGGTTCACCTTTGGGAACCTGATTCATTGGAGAAGGCATTCAGGATGGCCAGAAAAGTTGAAAGAAAAATTATGGAAACAAAGAAGTCTACCACTCACAACTCTAAAGACAAAAGTGTTGTTTCTCATAGCCTTCCACAACCCACAAGATTTACACCACAACAGTTGGAGGAAAAAAGAGAAAAATGATTTTCTTATAGTTGTGATAGAAAATAGACTAAAGGTAGTAAGTGTGCTGAGAAGAAAACATTTTACATAGATTATTAAGAGGAGGAAGAAAAGAAACAAGAAATGTCAAAGGAAGAGGATATGCACCAAGAACCAACACCAAAGAAGGAAGAAATGAAGTTGACCATATCCTGTAATGCATTGATGGGAATTACAACTCCTTAAACTCTCAAGTTAGAAGGGCACATCAACAAGGAAAAGGTAATATTGTTGATTCATTTGGGTTGTACGCATAATTTTATTCATTGTAGGATAGCCAAGGAATTGCATTGCTTCTTATATTGAGTACTAGAGTGTCAAGTGATGGATGCAAATGGATGAATCATAAATTTCTCTCGAAAGTGCCATAATATCAAGTTATTGATTGGAGAATATGTATTGAATAGTCCAATACTTTCCATTCCAATGGGTGGTAGTGATGTTGTAATAGGAGTCCAATGGTTATAATATTTGTATACAATAGATTTTTAATTTTCAAGAACTTTTCTTGAATTTTTTTAGGTAAGGAAAGGAATTTGAATTAAGGGGTATTAGAGGGAAGCCAGGAAACATAATCAGCTATAACAGAATGACAAATATTCTAAAGAAATAAAAACAGGGTGTAATTGCACAATTATGTTCACTAGAGGTTCAAACAACGAAATCATCTATTTCTACACACCTCCAAAAAGTCTTCGACAATCATTATAAGGTCCAAGTAGTGGAATATCACATCGACCATCAATAACAAGTTCTCTCATTCTTAAAGGATAACCTCGCTTTGACGTAGAATCGAATGAAACAATAGGCAGATTAACATCGCAAAGAAACAAGTTTTGGTCTACGTAACTAGGTATTTCTATGGCTAAAACCATAAAAACATATGTGCCTAAAGAAATATAAGAATGATAAGAAATTATCACCAAAGTATTATGGTCCTTGCAAGGTGTTGAAAAATATTGGTACTATGGCATATAAGTTGGAGCTTCCTACGTCTTCTCGAGTGCACCCAATTTTCCATGTTTCATGCTTAAAGAAGGTTATAGGCGAGAAGCTTCCACATCAAACGATATTGTTGGAACTTGATGAGGAAGGAAAAATCATAATGGAACCTAAGGAAGTCATGAAAACGAGAACCCGACAGCTAAGCAATCAATCAATTTCAGAGTATCTCATCAAGTGGAATAACTTAACCACTGAATATTCCAAATGGGAGTATGATAATTTTATACAAAATCATCCATAACTACTCAAGCATTGACGACGAGAATTTTTCGGAGAAGAAGGGCATGTTAGATCCCTATAATACTAGTGTAGCCCCTTATTGTTATTAGTGCAACCCCCTTATTGTATTATTGTGCCCATGTAGTCCTCATATTGTTATTATTGTGCCCCATAGAATCCCACTATTGTTATTTTTGTGCCTTTACAATATTATTGTTATGCCACCTCTAATTATATTGTGACCCCTTAGTCTCCTATATATACAAAGGAGGTCTTCTCTTTTGAATCATCCGAGAATTGTTCATTTGTGTAATGTAAAGGAGATTTCCCCCTCAAAGAGGCTTATTTTAAAGTCGTTTATCTATCTCTTCTTATATTTTGTGATTTTGTTTCATAACATTCAAAATATTGTTTCTATGATCAAAAACAAGGGAAAGAAGGGCTCCAAGATCACTATAGTTGGGTTGCCTTAATAATTCAAGAATATTGGAAATGTGGCATATGTTAAGGAATTTAGGGTGGATGTGAGTTAGAGATGGGAAGTCTAAAAGGAAGTGTTTTTCATCTTCTACCTTCTTACTATCACAAATCTGACAAATTCTATCGTCTAATGGAATCTTGGGAGTAGCCCATTGCTCGCTTTCATTTAGAATATCATAAGCATTACTTTGTATCCTAGCGATGCTCATCTTTTTCTTAGTGCTAGTCAACACACATAGATAATTATGGTTATCGAGGGTGGGGTTTGTTAGAGCCTAGATTTACCTCATGCTGAAAAGGTAAGCTTCTAGGTCCACATCAAACCACTCTCACCCTCTTAGCTAGCCCTACGAGGACAAGAGAGGGCTCTCTTCGGGTCAATCTCAGCAAAGGATAATCGATGGGGCTTGAGATGACTGGAATAGTTGCTAATCTTAGGCTAGGTATGAAGTGCAAGGATTAAATTTGAGTTTTTGGGGGTTTTATGTTGGAAAACGGGCAAGGCAAATTTGGGTCCGGGGATAAGGCCTACTTTTTGCGGAATTCTAATTGGTGCAAGGAAGGCAATCGTTTTGATGCTTAATATTGAATGAATGGATTGACAGACTGGTGAGGAGCCAAGGAGGGGAAGAGAGTCTCAAGATTCCTTCCCAAACAGATGAAAACATTGAAAATTAAACAAAATTTCAAGGGAGAGCACAACAGTCTTGTGAATTCTACCTTAATCACTCATTTGTTTAATTTCAGAAGCAAAGAGAAGGGAAAATGATACACATAAACATCAATGAACTTACAATTACATAGAGAAAAACACCATCAAAACATAGAGCCACATGGATCCCAAAATGTGCTGCAAAACCTTGGTCTTTCCTTTGCCAAAAATGCAGAGATAAAATGTACAATGATGTGCCAAGCAATCCCAAGTGTCCAACCCTAACAATGACTCAGAAAATACATGATATAGACCATCCTAACCCATTCCCATACATCTAGGGGTGGAGCTCATCATTGTAGGAGCTGTTTCAAACAATTCTAAACAAAGCACTGAAATCTAGGCAATCAAACAACTTGCCTCTATAAGGTAGGAAATTGATTCATTCATTAAATTTTCACTTTTTAGTGAATGAATCCTCTAGAACAAGTAAAAATGTGTCAATATTACATCATGGTCCTCCAATTACATCATGGTAGATCAATAATTACATCAAAAAGCAAAACTGGGCAAAACTGGGCAAATTGCTTAACTGTATAGTGAAAAATAAGCCAAAAATCCTCTATGCGCCGCACGTGAAACCTGTATGCGTAGCACAAATTTGGAGCTGATTTTGAGGCACTTCCTGGAGTCCAAATTGAGCTCATGATAGCACGTTGGAAATTCCTACCTATCTACTTTCCAACCCCAATGGAATTTCTAGATTTTGATGTCATTGGCCCCTCCAAAACTTCAATCTCCCAAGACGGCTACCTGTGGGTGTAAAAAGTGGCAGAAATGTCATTTTTACGGTGTTTTTGACCCTTTAGGAAACCCATAACTTGATGAAATCCTTAAGTAATCAATGAGAATGCATAAATTTTGATGAAAAATCCAAAAATGTAAAGTTTTCCTCCTGGAGACCTCCCAATTATAAGCGCGCACCAAGTGGCGCTATGCATTGGGCAGAAAAACCTATTTTAGACCACAATTTTCAAAATTGACAAACTTTTCTCCAAATTTCTTGAAATTTGGGATGGACCTTCTCTATCAAGTGTCATGCTAGGTTAAAGAGGCTTCAGCCAATATCTGAAGATGATCATGCTCGTTTTGCCTCTTTTTCTTCTTTGTTGCCTTTTTCAGTTTTGCCTTTAGATTCCTAATTTGTGCCTTGGAACTCATATTTCGCAACCTGTAATGGAAAACCATGTGTCTCAACGATGCTTTGTTCCTGTTGGACTTGTCCAGTAGTCTCTCCAAGTGGATGTTGATTATCTCGAGCCAAGAATCACGATCATCATTAATCTCTTGCTCTAGCGAAGTGAATTCAATCCTCCTCCTTTGGGCAGCTTGACGATTCTCCCGGATGTTTTGCAACTCCATGGTTGCTTGGTGATCTTAAAGTTATTTGTTCCTCTGCTCCAAGTATTTCATAGTCCACTTATCCCTCTCCAATTTGAGGGATAAGGCTTTGATCTCTGTCTGCTGCTCCTGGATGATCTCTCTAAGATGTGCACTTTGCGGGCCCATGTCTGTATTGTCATCCTGGATAAGAATAAAGTCTCGCTCACCTAAAGGCCCCTCATCCTACATTGGCCTATTGCCTATGTCCTATACCTGTACCTGTTCTACTGATGGTGACAACGAGACCCCTTCCACCCCAAGTGGAGATAGTACTCATCGGGCTGCTGCAAACAATCCCCTCGTGCCTCTCTGATAGGTGACATATGTCGGCACACCAGTAGTCTCTGCCTCTCGTCCTCCACGCTGATGTGAAGGTTCACCCACATCATGGACAACCTCCTGATGAGCTGCTAAAACTGTGAATATCTCATGGGAAATGAAGTCTTCCCATGTTATACCCTGCAGGCCAAGCTGATGTACAACAATGATATTGATGAGCGCATAGTGGTAAATGCTGTTGTACTACTATTCAGGAGTCTTCTTTTGAAAAAGAGTAGTCATCCTCTCGATGTTTCGACACATGAAATATGGAATGTTCATCAACCTCACTCTCATGAAATGCATCAATAACCTGATATGGTATGCATATAGGCGTGAGAAGCGGCCTTCACAACTGAAGTATCTGATAACGAGTCTCATCAACGGCACATAAGATTCCTTTAGAAACCAGAATGGGAATACTCTACTGAGCTGCCTCAAATAACTAGGCCTCATCTAAGGTTCATAATATGCTATATCCAGCTGTTGTCTCTTGTTCCACTCTTCGCCTATATTCGGTATCCCGGTGGCCTGAGAGATGGTTTCTGGGGTCAAGGTGAGGTTTACTCCCGCAAGAGAAACATGACCATCATGCAGATGTAAAATGAACAACCGCACTAACTCCGGATGATGCTGAATCTGAGCAATCATATCACAATACTGAAATCATGACTGTTGTTGAAAGCATGTCATTGCAAGCGGGTAGGCCTGCAATTGAGTCAAGGAAGTGGGCTCTTCTCTAACATGTCTGCCACCCTTACAAGGCCTTCTCAACACATTAGGCTCAGTGGTTGAGTCACTGTCATGCTCATATTCTTGCTCATAGGATGAATTTGTGTCTGTCATGGTGCTGCAATGTGTATAACAAGTAGGTGTTTGATTTTGGTTTGAAAATGATGAATGAGTGGTGAGCCCCAGTATTGTAGCAATAATGCTACAACTCCTGGGGCTTCCTGTCTCTTAATTTTATCAACCCGGTAGTTCGTACAAACTTGGAAGCGGCGGTGCTATATGCACAAGTACTAGCTCTTGTCGCAGCTGTCACTTGGTCAGCTGGCACAAGTCCGCTAGGGCTTAAGCCAACTTCTATGGGCTTACAGAAGAAGCTCTATCAATGATGGACGAAAGCTAGCTCA
>APFE031647119.1:3853-14352 GCA_000404065.3 Pinus taeda | reverse complement strand
GCAAGTACCTCTTTATTTTTTACAAGCTTGAGGAGGATAACATATGCTTGATTATAAGCTCACCCTTCGGGTGAGTCCAACTTAGTTTAAATTTGAACCCTAAGAAGGAATGGTCCGTTCTTGTTTGTAATTGAACAGGTCCTTTACTATAGAAATTTAATGAGTCAGTATAGGAGAAACTCGACGTTTTTCATTTTTACAGAGTCTGAAAAAACTTAAGAAGACTCCAGGGTTGAATTTTTCATAAATTTGTGTCTCCCAAGCCCGAAAAAGTATAAAATAATACTTGAGAGAACCGCTTGATATTTTACAACCAAGGAGTACTTTTTGTAATTAGTGCCTTTGATCCGAAAAAGTAAAAAAGCGATCAACGACACGTCGTTTTATGACCAATATTGAATTTGAAACGACAAAAACCCAGCAATCTTTTTGTGTTTTTACGGTCAGAAAAGGGCTGTAAGAGTACCGTCTTTTTAGTTCTATTTCAATGAGCTTAAAAAGAAAAACTCAGCAATATTTTCATGTTTTAGGAGTCAGAAAAGAGCTTAAAGATGACTCTAATGGTTGTTCATTTAAAATGATTGATTTCGCCTGAAACTCTGTTATCCTGAACAAAAAGTCAAACATTACTCATACCTGTTTAATAATAGGTTAAAATGTCGCAAAAAACACCTTTTTAAAGTGAAACATAAACAAATTTAGAATTATTTACCCAAAAAACTTTATAAAAGGATTTTTACCATTCATTTTTACCATTTGAGATTTGGGTGAGAAAAAAGGGCTTTTGACCAAAAACTTCCCGTGAAGATTGCGGAAAATCCATCCATTGGAATCGAATGCTGTCTCCTCCAGGTAATCCACATCATCCTACTCTTCATTTTTGTCCATTTGAAATTGTTTTTTAGGGTTTAAATTTCGTTTTTTGGAGGTTTTTAGGTTTAGAAACCTGCACGTAGGGGCCCGCAGGTTCACCATAGGGGACCTGCGTACCTCGACTTCTTTGCAATGGGAAAAACGTCGGGGGTACGTACCTGCCGTGAAGGCAAGGTGCGGACCCCATGCACTATCCCTAACAAGGGGGTGCATACCCCGCACATAGGTTTACAAAAACCTAACTAACTCAAAAAATACCCAATGAAAACAATTTTGCATGTTCTAATTCACCTTTTTACTTTATTGTAGGATATACATCATGCTTGATTGGTGAGAACGGGAGCACGAGGATGTGGAACTCGCCGCGATGAATCATCAACCTTCGATCGATGCATTGAAGGCATGTGGCTTGTACAAGTTCTGGGCCATACCTGCCATGAGGGCCTAGGTGGACTTTTTGTAGTGGCTGGTTGATAGATGGAGTATACAGGGCCAGTGTTTCTTTATTGGTGGACACCAACTTGAAATTGAGCCAGCTGACATAAATTTCTTGACTGGTTTGCCCAGGAGGGGTGAACACTTGACTCTATTTGGGCCCAGGGTAGGTGGCCAATCCGTCGAGAGCCTCCGCCTAGAGTTTTGCAATGTCTAGAACCGGGACAAAGGGATAGATATCAAGACCATATCCCTTCCTAAACTCATGGTTATAGCATTCACAGTTACCAGACTCTACGATAGTGCAGCGCTACACGTTGCCACCGGATCCCAGATGCGGATGGCAGTTGATTTCTTTCAAGGCACCATTTTCAACTAGTGCGATGCTTTGTTGGCCAATGTGAAGGGCCAACTGACCAAGACCAAAAACGGACAGCTAAAGACGTTTGGTTATGGGGATATAGTTGTGATTTTTGGCCTGGAGAGGGTTCCGATGTTGATCTCACAGTAGCTTACTGTTGGAGCTGGGCTTCCTCGAGAGCCCAAACTGATGCGATGGGTTGTAGTTATGGCCCGTCATCCTGATGAGGGGACCGAGGTCGTTTGGTTCAAACCTGAGTATTTCCAATGGTTGGAAAACCAGGCTTTTGCTATTCAGGACTTTCCTTATGCTGGGGTTGATGTTCGTGGAGACCCAGACATGGCTCTTCTGCCAGGAGAGCAATGGGATGATGCAGGTAAAATCATTTTCAAAATTTTCCTAATTTTAATTTTTAGTTGTTTTTATATCGTCCCAAAACTGATGGTAAAAAGTTTCAAATGTAGATGTGGGCCCATGGCGACTAGCTTCTCTCTGGCCTTACGAGAGGAAACAACCAGTTGCACCGGCTCCAGCCCCACAGGATGAATCAACAGAGACCTTAGCTGAGCTGGAGAGTCATTTAGAGCGCCTGACAGGGGACATTCCCGAGACTAGTATAGATGACATCCCTCGTCGACTTCAGCGTTACGTGATTGGAGTCCCAGGACCCTTTAGGAGGTTCCTTTGTAAGGTAGCTCGCGCAATGGTTTCGTATCGCGATCATCACTAGTGATGGGATGATCGCATATTGTAGTCACATATGACATTTTTGCTTTTTGTACTTATCATTTTTGCCGATCATAAGGTGTTTTTCAGCCTATGATCAAGGACGATGTATTATTTTGACACACTTCTATATATATATGATATCATTATTACCAGCTTGTCTTGTTAAACATGTTATGGAATGTTTTTAAATTTACTTGTATGATTATTGCACATGTCTACTTAACATTTGAGAAGCAATTGCATCTGCTAATGTATTAAAGATCTTGGAATATGCTTGATATTCAATTATAGTCAAATTCACATTCCAAGAGACGCACTCTCAAAAATAATCTTAATAAAACTGGATTTCTAATGGCATATACTCTATTAAGTTGTAATACGACGAGTTAAGAATCTAACCTCACTATCAAACTCTGAATCCCAAATGAAATGGATTCAGATAATAACTCAATCACTGCAATATACTCTGCAATGTTGTTTGTTGTTTGACTGAGGCTTACCCCATGCATAGATACCAACTCGTGAGAGGGCGAATAGATAACCCAAGCTGCGGAAGAAATATTTCGTGTACTACAACAAGCACCATCAGTGAAACCAATGTATGTTTTGAGAGGCGTCGACATCTTCGATATCAAATGTAAAACCAAGATAAGTAGGAATAACGATGAAAAAACTCGCTCTGTAAGCTAAGCACACTTTTAATCTAAAACAGACCAGCTAGAAGGAAAAAACTAACCTAACTAAAAAATCTCCACACTCGTTTTAAGCATAATACCTCTTCAGGTAAAACCATTTCTGGGTTTACCTAAAGAGACCCCGTCAAAGTCTACCAATTCATAGGCCCCTTTCGCTAGCTTTTGCTTGACAACATAGGGACCATGCCACATAGGCACGAATTTTCCAGCACCTAATTTATTATTTGCTTGATCATACAATAAGACTAGATCTCCTTCCGAAAAATTTCGACGGGCCACATTTCAATCATACTGAGCTTTAATACGTTTTGCATGAGATTCGATCGCTAATGCAGCATCGGGGCGATTCTCATCTAGCTAAGCCAAGTATAACAAACGTCTTTCCTCTTTGGAAGTGGCTGGAAATAACTCGATGGCCATTCGCAATGACGGGATTTTGCACTCAATAGGTAATACAGCTTCCAAACCATAAACTAGTTGGAAAGGAGTGAACCCTATTGATCTTTTAACTGAGGTTCGATACGCCCACAACACTGAAAATAGCATGTTGTGCCAATTCGACCGATGAATCCCAATGATTCGTCAGATCATGATGATGAGAACTTTGTTGATGGCTTCAACCAGGCCATTAGCTTGCGGATAATAAGGAGTTGAACTGTCATGACGCAAGCCAAGCTGGTCTGTAAGTTCAGTCATCATAACATTTCGAAAATGATGCCCATGATCAGTGATAATCGCTTGTGGAACACCAAACCTAGCAATGATATGATTGAATATGAAAATCGCAGTTGTTTTTCCATCTACCTCAAGTGTAGGCATCGCCTCGGCCCACTTGGTAAAATAATCTACCGCAAGGATAATATATGCATGCCCCCCGGCCAAGTGAGGGTTACATGTAACAAAAAAAATACCCCATTTGGCAAAAGGACCAATGGCAAGGATAGGTTGAAGAGGAGTAGGTGGAGCTCACATCTTTCAATCAAAAATTTTGGAGTTTTGGCATTTTCGGACCACAATAATACAATCTTTAAACATAGACAGACAGAAATAGCCAACGCGCAATATCTTTTCGGCAGTGGAATACCCAGACATATGACCACCACATGCTCTAGAGTGATAGTCATTGAGGACCCTTTCAGCTTCCTCATGAGTTAAACAACGTCGAAAAACAGAGTCCGGCCCATGACGATAAAGAGTATCTCCAATCATTTTGAATTGTTGGGACTGGAATCGTATTTTGCGATGGTCTGATCGTGAAATATCTGGCCGAAAGGTTTGGGTTTGGAGATAAATGATGATATCTACGTACCATGCATCTAAAGTGCTGATTAGAAACAAGGATTCGTCTGCAATGGGCTCCTCTGCCACAGTTTCCATGTCAGCACGTGGGAAGTCACACATTAATTATGTAAAAACTAAAGATTTCTTTAACTTAGACTTTTCAAATTCCAAGTCGAACACCTGGAGGATAAAAATCCATTTGGAGTACTTGCCCCCCAACAATTTCTTGGTCAAAATATAGATCATAGGGTTGCAATCGGAAGTAACTGTAGTTTTACGTAGTAAAATGTAATGACGAAAACGTTGGACAGCTTGAACCGTTGCCAATGCCAATTTCTCCACATCTGAGTATTTTAGCTCAGTTGGATTTAATGTGCGACAAAGGTAATATATCACATGTTCAGTACCGAATTCATCTTCCTAAACTAACACCATTCCAATGGTGGAATAGGAAGCGACGAGATACAAGAAGTAGTCCTGGTTGCAGTTGGGAGGATGCAACAACGGTGCATGGGTCAACGTATGTTTTAGCGCATGAAAAGATTTCTCAGCTATCTCGTCCCAAAAGAATGAAGTATTCTACTTCAACAACCAGGTAAAAACCTTTGTGATCTCAGCATAGTTAGGGATGAATAGGCATAAAAAGTTTTCTTTCCCTTGCAAACTTTGGAGTTGAAAAATACATGAAGGAGGAGGAAATTTGATAATGGCTTCAACCTTCGAGGGATCGACGTGAATGTTGGCTTTCGAAACAACAAACCCCAGTAACTGACCTGTTTCAATACAGAACACACACTTGTGGGGATTCAACCTAATCCGATAATGCCTACACCTCATAAAGATTGCTCTTAAATGGACGAGATGATCAAATCAATGTAATGAATGAGCAGGCAAGTCATCGAGATATGGTTGCACAATGTGCTTAATATCATGAAAAGTGTTAGACATGGCCTGTTGAAAAGTTTCCCCGACGTTCTTGAGCCCAAAAGGTAATTTTCAATAAGAAAATGTCCCCCACGGACAAATGAATGCCATTTTGGGTTGATCAGCAAGTAGAATATTGATTTGATTGTATCCGAAAATGCCATCCATAAAGGAGAAAATTTTACTGCCGGCATAATCGTCAATGATTTGATCGATATAGGGAGTAGGGTAATTGTCTTTTGGACATGCTCGATTAATGTCCCTATAGTCAATACATATTCTTATTGTCCCTTGCTTTTTGTTAACATGAGCAATACTCGATACCCAATCCGTTAACAAGATCGGATAAATGAAACCTGCTTTGAGTAATTTTTCAACTTCTACTTTAATTGCAGCAGCTTTTCTTGGGTGAATTTGACGCAAATGTTTCCGAATGGGTTTAGCATCCGGGTAAGTTTTGATTTCATGAATTACAATTGCTGGGTCAATTCCTGGCATTTCCTCATATGACCAGGAAAACACATCGTGGAATTCTTGAAATAGGGCCTTATATGTTTGAAGTTCATCTTCCGTACAAGAGGTACATATATGAACGTTTTCAACAATTTCAGGCTTAACTAAAATGTCAAGGGGAATAGTTCGAGAAATATTTCCTAAGTTTAACTCAGAATCAGGATATTTCATTGGATTTTGAGCATCCTTAACATATTCAGTCGTAAAAATTGATGAAAATCATTTTCAAAACCATCGTTCTTGGGTAAAAACGAAGATCTGTGATGAAGATCTTCCCATGGTAACTCATCGACGAATAGGATTTCACGAATTTGCTCATCTGTGTGAACAAGTTCAGAAAACGTTATTAAATCCGAGTTTGATGTCAAAAGTGATTCTTCATGGACCAAATTCATTAAGTCAATTTGGGTTGATGTTGTGTTGGAAAATGACTGCACGGTCTGATATGCAAGTTCATATGGACTCAAAGGCATAAACGTAACAAATGAGTCTATCTTAGATTTAGAAGCTATGATCCAAGGATCATCGTTAACAATGGTTTCTGATGAAATCAAATGAATGGTTTCAGTACAAGACGATGTGTTGATAGGAGGAAAAGGAAAAGTGCCCAGTAAACCGGAATCTTTAACTAGTCCTACACCAACATCCTTATAAGGGATCGTTGCTTTACCAACGTGCTGAATACTCTCAGCAGAGGCTGGGTCAAATGAAAAGTATGACAACTGGTCTAAGGCTATGATCTTTCCATTATGAGGGAATTTTATAAGCCAAAAGACCGATGAAAAAACAGCTGTCATAGTGTAAGACCAACTACGACCCAAGAGAAGGTTGTAATCCAGAGGGGCATCAACCACCTCCACATCTAGATTAATGGTTTTACCTTCAACCCCTATAGGTAGATCCTATAAAATGCTGAAAGGATGAAACCCATGGCCATCAAATGCCTTAAGAATCGTCGGGGATTGATTTAGTGAAGGAGAACCAAGTGATCTCCAACACTATATCGACATAATACACGTGGAAGCTCCCTCATCAATCACATTCCTATGAACATGTTTGTTTTTTACTATCACTGGAATCTGGACAGCCATCTGATGAGGTAAGCTTGGTGCACTATTTTCTAGATTGAAGATTATAAGGTTCGGGTCCTAAACGTCAACAACTCCTATAGCCGACAAAAGTAACTTGCGTTGTGCTGGACACGATTGCAGCACTTCCAAAGCCGACATTGCTGAGGGTGAAATAGCTAAATCCTCAACAATGTTATAGTTCTGAGCTGCTCTCGCATGTGTATTGAAAGCAAAATTTCGAAGTATACCCTTGGCTGGCGGTTTGATTACTAAGTCTGGATTAGGTTTCTTGATCTGTAGTGGATCGGAATCGGGAGCTGAGGTTGATGGGTTTGAATGAGAAGATTCTGCTTCTTTACCATCAACAGGACTTTTATTGCCATAATCTTGCGATCGAGTCGCAATCCTAACATGGGACATCATCAATATGGGTTCTTCATTAGCACTAGAGGACGAACCTATCATCTTACTGTCTTGAGCTAGAAAAGGATCCTTCAAGACAGCAAGAGTTTGGAACCTTTGACAGTTTTCGCAACCTCTGCACAATGAGGGCAGTCTCTCGTATAATGTTCTTCATCGCAGATGAGACACGGATAACGAGGTTTGCATTTTTCATCCGTTGATTCTACTTTTTTGGGTTTCTCTTTTGAATTTTTATGTATTTTATTCCTTCCCTTTCTTCTTACCACTGGTTTTTGATTTAGTAGTATATGACTCTACAACATGAATATCGGCGAAAAGTTCCGCGGAAGACTCTCCTGTCGAGGAATCTGGCAAGGTTATGATAGGAGAAGAATTCTTGGAAGACTTCTTCTTACTTTTGGTATTAACCATACCAATCATACCATCAGCGGCATGAGACCCTGAAGGAGCAGCAACAATTTGATTTTGTTTGGGTAGATCATGGATTTTCTTGTGGAACATACCTAATTGAGTATAAAATAAGTCAAGGTACTGTGCTTGAGAAATTACTTGCTCCTCAGTAACTACTCTGGCCTTAGCTACATCCTTAGTGATCTTGGGTAGTAAAGATTTTACAAACCATTCAGCTAAGATCTGATCCGGGATATAAACTTTCACTAAACCTCGTCGACGTCTCCATTCATGGATATGATCTGAAATGTAAGTGGACGTTGACTGCTTTAACAAAGTTAATAATTCTATGCCATTGTCATATCTGATCGGCAACTGAAAATGAGTTAAAAATGAGGTAGCTAACTGACTAAATTTATAAAAAGTGGCTCGCAGTAATTCAATGTACCATTTGGCCGCAAGACCAAGTAGAGTGCACTGGAAAAGTTGTAAACAAATTGAATCATCTGAAATGGAATTAGACGCACACCAGAGGTGATAAGTCATCACATGGTTTGACGGGTCCTCTCCTGGCTTACCTTCGAACATAGGAATATCACTGGGCAACTTATGCGGCATTGGCGGCCAATACTGAAGATAGTTAATTGGATCGTTCGTAAGGCGCATCAAGTATGGCAAGTCCAAAGTTGCGATAAACGGTAACTGACGATTAGGGTCCCTAAAACTCTGTGTATGCAAACTAGCCCCAGGAGGAGGATATGTAGGATAACTAGGAATTGGAATTGCATTTGGGATATTTTTACCTCCTGGAAAACCAAGATTAACTAGACCATACAAGGGTTGTTGAGGTTGTTGATATGTATACCCAGGGTATGGTTAATAATGATAGGTTGGTTGCTGCGGAGCAGGACCGTATTGGTATTGTCCTTGGTACGGTTGTTGATTATATTGAGGTTGAGTAATGACAACCGTACTTCCTACAGGCATCTGAACCGAAGTGTGGACCGTGGGTCCAGACTAAGGTAAAGATGTCTGAGGAGTAGATACAGGGACAATAGAAACCGGAGTTGTCGATACTCCAGAAGAAGGTGGGGTAGATGGAACAGATGTTGCAGCAATCGCAACAGATGTTTGAGGTGGAGTATGAGGCGTACCTGGCCTAGACTGAGAAACTACAGAAGGTGCAGAAGTTTGGACAGTAGGCTGGACAGGTTGCTGGGATGGACCAGAAACCAAGGGTTGTCCAGTTTGAGATGACAACTGCACATTCGGTTGCAAGACCTCTTGGGATTGATATGGATCCCACACTAAATTTGTTCAGGGGTATGGACCCATAATAGGTTTAGGATATTGAGGACAATAACCGAGTTGAGGGTAGGGTTGATAATATGAATTACCTGAAGGTGGTTGGTAACCTTGAGCTGGGTACTGACCTTTGGGTTGATAACCCTGAGGCACGTATTGATATTGGGGTTGACCTTGAGGTGCATATTGATACTGAGGCTGACCCTGAGGTACATATTGATACTGAGGCTGACCTTGAGGTACATATTCAGTCTGGGGTTGACCTTGAGGAACGTACTGCCCTGTAGGTATGTACTGCCCTTGAGGTTGTCCCCCAGGCGCAAACTAAGTACATTGAGGTTGCCCCCTAGGTATATACTAGGTACCTTGGGGTTGCCCCCCAGGCACATATTCAGTACCTTGAGGTTCCCCCCCAGGCGGATACTAGCCACCTTGTGGTTGAGGATTAGGAATGGAACGTGACATCATGAGAATATCTTCTAAACTCAACAGTTTAGTACCATAACTTCCAGTTAATAACGTTTGTTCGATAGGTTGAGGAGATGCTCTCGAAAAAGTACCAGAGATGGATTGATACCCAACAGGAATAGAAGGACTGCCGTACAAAAAGGATTCCGGTGATTGAGAAAACATGGATCACTGCTTAGACATATCCAATGGAGGATAGTAATCTCTAGGTGCTGGGTGATAAAAAATACGAGGTGGCGAAAAACTTAGTCCCGGGTTTTCCAAAAAATTAGTCAATGAACGATACCAAGCACTGCTCCTAGGAGGACTGTAAAAGATTGATTCACGCTCTCTAAGGTCTAAGATAGGTCGATCTTCTGGAAAAGGAATGCTTTCTTCGTTGTCCGAAATAGCAAGTTCTTCAATGGCTATAAGGCCAGAAGGAAGATCTTGGGTAATTATTATTTGTACCCTAGGTGAACTAGGACCACTAGAAGCTGGAGAAACAAACTCTGATATGGGAGTAGCAGCAATTTTAGATTCGGGTTCAAATATTTCCAGTTCTTCACCTATATCACTAGTAGATGCAACACTACCAGTAACTTTTGAAACTACTAATGGTTGAGAATCAGAATGTACTATCAAGAAGATTCTCTTTTTTTAGGTGACCTAATTCTACTGTCTCTAGGAGTTACGACGACTTTCAAGCCTTCAAGATGGCTTGGTACTTCCTCAGGAGGTTGGCCCCGAAGCCTATGGGACTTCCTCAGTAACTCAGCCACGTTTACAAACTCAGGAGATTGCCCCCGAAGTCTACGGGACTGTCTTGGTAATTCAGCCACAGTTAAAGACTTTTAACCACTTCACACGCAAACAAAGTAAAATCTCAATGAAAACCACCTAAAGCCTCTAAAGAACCAAACAAATTGAATCACAGGCCTAAAGAATCGAGGAGATCAATCACACACAAACAGTAACTTTCCGTACCGAAAACACTAGTTGGTGATGAAATCCAACGTCGCAGAGTTCGATACAGAAATAGCGGTTGGAACA
>APFE031647097.1:0-61567 GCA_000404065.3 Pinus taeda | reverse complement strand
AAAACAGCTCTGATACCAAATGTAGGTTTTAACCCCGTACAAAATTACCTGCATACGAATTCTAAATCACAGGGAAAAATAAAAAATGCGAGAGCATAACACATAAAACACATATACACAGAGATTTCCCACTGGATCTCAAAACCGAGACTACCAGCTTGATTTTTATTATGTTCCTTTCAATGCTACAATACATATTTATACATGTCGAAGCATCCAATACCATGGACCAAAAACCATCGCGTCCAAAACCATGGACCGAAAACCATCGCGTCCAAAAAACATGTGCGAAAATCATGCACAAAACTATAGGTGGGTCAGCCCAACCTAACATAGGGTCCAAAACCAAACTTTTCTGGGGAGCTGCCCCGGACCCCATAAAGTGGGGTTACAGGTACCGCTCAAACCCCCTGTTAACTATGTGGAAAGAATATAACACAACCCAACAAAAAGGTCAAAAAACACCCCAAAAATGACTTTTTTGCCCTTTTTTGGACACACAGAAGAAGTCTTGGGAGAATCAGTTTTTGATGGGTCAAATGAGCTTCAAATGAAAAAATTCAATATTTTCTGGAAATAATACTTGAAGAGCTTTCCAATGAGTTATCATGAGATCAATTTGGACACCGGGAAGGCCTCCAAAAAGGCCATGCAAAAAGCGTTGTGCATAGAGCTTGGGCATTGCGCATAGGACAAAAATTGTGTTGGGTTTCCATTTCACTGTGCCTTGACTATAATTTTGGGTCTCCTCTCATGGATGGTGTTTTAATGATGTAAATTATGACTAGGCATGTAAATATGATGGATAATAAGTACTAGAAGGTAGATTCATTAGATTAAAAGTTATCTTGAGGACAAATGAATCAGTTTCCTCACTTTTAGAGGCAAGTTGTTAGGATGCCTAGATTTCAATTTCTTGTTTAGTTTTGGTTGGATTAGTTACTCATCTTAGGGATTCGACCCCTGAGGATGGGAGGAGGTTGAATCAATGTCTATATCTTCTTCTTCTTTCTCATTGTAAAGGGTTGGACTCAGCTCGATGCTTATGCTTTGAGTAGACATCATTTTGTATCAGTTTTAGTGGGAGATTAATGAAAAATTGCAAGTATTTCTTTGGGATCCATGTGGTATGATGTTTAGTTCAGTTTTCTTTATGTTTTCATGTGCTAAAATGTATTTTTGACTCCATTTCATCATTCATACTCTTTAAGTGGATGTTTTCAAGTTAATATGCAGAACCCATAATATTTATGCTCTGTTTTGGGAAAATATTCACAAGTCTATGTTTTCTTCAGTTTAGGAAGAATCCATGTTTCTTACATGCTCTTTCTAGCTCCTCACCCATCTTTAATCACTTCACCCATCAAACCCTAGAGTGCTGAGCCTTATGCCTATCTTGCCCCATTGGAAACCCTGCAATTTTGACCTAATTTCCTTGCCCTAACTGTTTGACTCCTCCTGAACTAGCAAAACCCTTCAAAATCAAATCAAACCTTGTGCTACTATACCTAGCCTAATATAATTTTCTCGATCCAGTCATTTTGGCTGAGATCCTTATGGAGAGAGCCCTCTCCTGGCTTAGTAGGGTTAGCTACTTGGCTAAGCGTGGTTTGTGGTTACCCTGGCATTGCCTTCCTTCAGCCTGAGGTTCAATCCAGGTGATAACATAGTGGCATCGTTGCAGGGATGAGGTGACAGAGCATCTCCAGGAAATATCGTTCAAGTTGCAGATCTGATTGCTGATGGTGGACAGCAGTCAGACACATATGAAGGCGAAATCATCTACCTGAGGACTCCATTGTTCGAAATCCCGAATTTCGAAGTATTGATGGTGGCTCCACTGGCTAAATGAAGGACTTAGATGTTTTTTCTATTTGTTCAAGGCATTCATGTATTGATTTTTCTAATCTTCCTGGTTTTCCTAATCAATTACCAAAAGATGCATATTTTTTTATCAATGGCCCTAAATTCAATGGGGAAGATCTGACTTTGACTCTTGAACATGTAGCAAATTTCAAAACACTTATAGAATCTCTTAGAGTCAAAAAAGAGGATATTTTTATCAGATTGTTCTATGATTCGTTTCAAGGGAAATGTAGACAATGGATCAAAAGTTTTCCTATCAGATCTATTAAGTCATTTGTAGATTTTTTGCATATCTTTCTTGAAACATGGATGGAGAAAGAGGAAGAATTCGAAATAGAGGTAGCCTCTATTAAAGGCTTTAGAGAATGGGAAGATATGTGCATGGATGATGAGGTAGATGAGAACTTTGCTTCATCTCTTTCTTCTTATTTTAAGTCTTGTCGATGTAGCCATGAAGTTAAGCTCAATTTTTTGTAAGAGTTTGCCATCAAAATTGAAGAAGATCTAACTGAATTTGAGACCCAAATACAGTCCCAGGATCTAGATTTTCAAGTCCCATTCTCTGGGGACCTTTTCTAGCAGAAGGAAGGAAAGGTAAGTCTGCCCTTGGATGTTTTCATTAATAATTTGTAGCTGGAAGCATGTATTGAGAAGTTGGGGTAGCAGACATGGTCTGGTTTCTATGATCCTATTGTTGAATATATGGAATATTTTTTCAGTTTGAATAACAAAACAGATTGTCTTTTACACAGCGAGAAGTATTGTGTGCATGTATGGTTTTTAGCATTTCCAATTGTGTCCTGGTTCAAGCACTCCCTAGCATCATCGTTGCCACAGTTGCTTGATTGGTTGATTTGGCACTATAGCATCACTTGATCTAGTAATTTTGTAGCAAAGTAGGGTAGGTTGTACATAAATAAGCTACCCAAGGCAGCATTTCAGTTTTCGGGATTTGTTTTAGTTCCCTAATGTACAGGTTGCAGTATGTGTGTTTTTTCAGTTGGTATAAGTTGTTCAAGTTTGCAATTTTTTGTGACCATATTGCCCAATGGATGAGGCACTTGGTCTACGGTGTTCTTGACACCTCCAAGGAGTTGCCATCCCTAAGAAGGCCAATGTTCGTGTCAGTATATGCATACTTCCATCAGGGATCAAATCTTCTCTTTGCATTTTCATTTTAGGTGTCTCATACTGAATTTTCGATCATTCCATTAGGTCATGTTAAAATGGTCCACTGATGGTTGTCTTTTTCTTAGAAAATCAAATCTTCCCTCTTTAGGTACATTTGCTGACCCATTTCCATGTTGTATTTAGTTGAAATTTCAAATATGTTACTTTAGGTGTCAAGGCAGTTGTCTTTCCATTAGGTTTTAGGGTTCATTTCCAAGGTATTTCCATTAGGTCTTAGGGTTCGTTTCCAAGGTCAAAAAGCATGATTTCAAGTGTGAATAAAGGGTAGAAAAGGTATGAGGATGACCAATAAACAAAGAGTAATTGCTATTAAGTCATGATGATTGTATAAAGATCTTTTGTCACTAATGTAATTTTCATCTCAAAAACATGTTTCTGAGATGAAAACAGAGTATTTTTAGTTGATTTATATTATTTTGATGTAATTCAATCCATTTTATGTAATAAGTGTTCCTAGATGCCCCAAAAATTTCTCCTTGCTGCAAGAAAATGAAACCACTGAAAAAATCAGTTCAATCCAAGCATCATCTACCTGAAAAGAGACAATGAGAGAAAGGTATTAAACAGAGATTTGGAGGAAAGAAGAAAAGGTTCCAAAACATTAGAAAGTGGGTTTTTCTAATGAAAAATCAAAATCAATCTCTATATAAGATGTCATACTCCCTTTCCAAACTCATCACTGTCATTCGACAAAGAGAAAGAAAAACATTGAAGGAGAGACAGGAATTGAGGCCAATTGGTGGCTAAGGAGAAGAGGTGTTGCACATAGGATACAGGGAATTGCGCAGAGAGAAGTTGGAGGAGGCGTTGTGCACAGAGGCTAGAGAACTACGCATAGGAGTGGAGCACTGCGCATAGGGCAGTTTCTCCAGTGCAAATTTGAATGGCATTGTGTGTAGAGCCAGAGCATTGTGCACCTGTAGGTGGCATTGTGCATAGGACTAGCAAGTGCCAAAACACTCTGTCAGCCACTCAAAACTTGTCGTTTTCCTTCTATAGCCTATAAACAAGTAAGTGCAATCTCTAAGGTATTTCAAAAATCAAACCTTAGATTGCCTACAAATCCCTCCTATACATCCCTCCACTCATTCCTTGAAACACTAATCGCTCCTATATATCCCTCCACTCATTCCTTGAACCCTATTCCCTCAAATAAATCCCTCCATATCCCTTATTCCCTAATCCCCAAAGAAAAATCCTAAACCCTATTTACTAAATAGTCCCTATCAAAGACAAATACCCTCCCTCTCATTTTCATATTATATATATTCTATCCTACACCACATAAGTTCATCTCCCCTTCCCTTATCCCTAATCACCAATACTTACTCCTTCATTACCATCTCTAGGGTTACACAGCTTTAAAATTTGACAAACATGGACAAAGAGGATAGAGATTATGAGGAGGAAGAAAACAGTGGCAGTGAGAGTTTGGGAGATGAACCTCAGCATCAGAGAAAACCACACAAGGGAGGCAGAATTATCAGGGAGGAACCATCAAACATCCGAGAATTACAGGATTCTCATATGAATGTCACTTGTTTTAGGCATCTAGGGTGTTCTGAGTTTTGTGAGTAGGTGGAAAGATTTCAACATCATTCCAAGCTGACTAGGCTTTTTGTAGCCAGTCTCCGTGATAACAATGTAACTCTTGTCAAGTTGACATTTACAATTTCATCTTCTATCATTGCTAATGCCACAAGGATTCCAAATGTGGGGGAAAAATGGTATAAGGCACAAGATTTGGATGAGCATTACTATGAGCCATACATCAAATCCAGGTACAGAAATGAAAAGAAGAGGACCTTTCCTTTCAAGTTCCTTGAAGACAAGTATGCCCCTATGATGAGGATCATTATGAAGTATTTTACATGTGAGGGAAGATTTTTATTGTACACCTATCACATTAGGCCTCTTATGCACTTCACAAGGGTGAAAATATTGATCATCCTGTATTTCTTATTCAGGAACATTGAGAATATGGCCTATATTGTATAAAAAAAGCCATACCCCCAGTAGATTAGTAGTATCTATCACTATTCCTTAATCAAGATGATTGTACTGCATCATCTCAACCTCCTTAACATCTGCTGGGAGACATTCATTTCTAATAACATCTTCATGGGTCCTCAGATTCCTCCACCGATGCCTCAAGAAGCAGAAATACCTTCCAGTAGTGCCAAAGTAAAGAAAGATGAGAAGATTAAAGAGACTAAAGTTGTTGAGGAGCCAGAAGCCTGCAAGACATATCAGAAAGGGGCTAGAAAGTTGTTTGTAGCATATAGGCAAGTGTTTACTCCACTTGATGTGGAAGGGGCCTTGTCTTCTTCATCAGCTCATACGAAAATTCTTGCTCCACATAATGTGGAAGGTGCTTTGCCTTCTTCATCAACACAACAGGTGCAGCAGCTACATAAAGGGAAAGAAAAGGTGCTAGAGGAAAGCCTTGATGATGAGGAGGAAATGGATTTTGATTTGATGGAAGATGATGAACCAAAATAGTGACACATCCATCATGGCATTGAGATAGTTAACTTGGAGGCTCAATATGAGGCAATAAACGAATGCATAACCATAAGGGAAAAAGATGCACAAATCCAAGCACTAATGGACAACTTGGAGAGAGCTAAGTATGTCATTTCATAGCTTGAGCAAGAGAACAAGTAGCTAAGTGACAAACAAGTCCTCATTGAGCTGGAACTTCTCAAAGCAAAGAGGCAAAGTGACAAGGGCAAGTCAATGATGCAAGAGGAAGAAACACCGGCTACCTTGACTACAAAACAAAGAATTGAGAACGAAATTGAGGAGGATAGAGAAACTTAGCTTGACATAGTCAATTTTCATTTGGAGAAGCTTCTATAAAAGGCCAATAGGGACAATCAAATCATTAGGCATTTGGCTCACCATTACAGGACCCAGAATAAGATTTGCAACATAAGGGTCAAGCAAATGAAAACAAGGCTAAAACAAGCACTCAAAGGAAAAAAGGAGGGTGATAGGCTTAGGTTGCTTGTTGAATCTTCCTTGGCTAACCAAGACACTTGATGGTGGTGTTCTCCACAAATGTTTAGCAAGTTTTGAATAATTTTTGCCTTATGAAGAATTTGGCAATTTTTGACACAGAAATTTTGGCTTTATGCGCAGTGCCACTCGCGCTGCGCTTTTCCTAGGCGCATACAATGAGGGAATGGTCAACATATTTGGATTCATAATGATGATTACATGCACCCTAGCAATTTTCTAATCTTTTAGAGTAGAACTGGTCAACCAAAAGGTCAAAAAACACCCCAAAAATGACTTTTCTGCCCTTTTTTGGACACACAGAAGTAGTCATGGGAGCATACGTTTTTGAGGGGTAAAATGAGATTCAAATGAAAAAATTCAATATTTTTTGGAACGAAGACTTGAAAAGATTTCCAATGAGCTATTGTGAGCTCAATTTGGACACCAGGAAGGCCTCCAAACATGCCCTACAAAAGGTGTTGCACATAGAGCTTGGGCGCTATGCATAGGACAAAAATTGTGTTGGGTTTCCATTTCATTGTGCCTTGACTGTAATTTTGGATTTACTCTCATGGATGGTGTTTTAATGATGTAAATGATGACTAGGCATGTAAATATGATGGATAATAAGTACGATAAGGTATATTCATTAGATTAAAAGTTATCCTGAGGACAAATGAATCAGTTTCCTCACTTTTAAAGGCAAGTTGTTAGGATGCCTAGATTCCAGTTTCTTGTTCAATTTTGGTTGTATTAGTTCCTCATCTTAGGTATTCGACACCTGAGGATGGGAGGAGGTTTAATCAAAGTCTATATCTTCTTCTTATTCCTCATTGTAAAGGGTTGGACTCAGTGGGATGCTTATGCTTTGAGCAGACATCATTTTGTATCATTTCTAGCAGGAGATTAATGAAAAATTGCAGCTATTTCTTTCGGATCCGTGTGGTATGATGTTCAATTCAGCTTTCTTTACGTTTTCATGTGTTAAAATGTATTTTTTACTCCATTTCATCATTTCATACTCTTTAAGTGGATGTTTTCAAGTTGATAGGTAGAACCCATAATATTTATGCTCTTTTTTGGGAAAATATTCACAAGTCTATGTTTTCTTTAGTTTAGGAAGAATCCATGTTGCTTACATGCTCTTTCTAGCTCCTCACCCATCTTGAATCACTTCACCCATCAAACCCTAGAGTGTTGATCCTTGTGCCTACCTTGCCCCATTGAACACCATGCAATTTTGACCTAATTTCCTTGCCCTAACTGTTTGGCTCCTCCTGATCCAGCAAAACACTTCAAAATCAAATCAAACCTTGCGCTACTATACCTAGCCTAATATCATTTTCTCGATCCAGTCATTTTGGCTGAGATCCTTACTGAGAGATCCCTCTCCTGGCCTAGTAGGGCTAGCTACTTGGCTAAGCATGGTTTATGGTTACCCTGGCATTGCCTTCCTTCAGCCTGAGGTTCAATCCAGGTGATAACACCTTCCCTAGGTTGTTTAGAATATGTGAAATCTCATGGGCATGGATAACATTGTCAAAAATTTTCCTACCTTCCACAAAACCTTACTGTTCTTTTGAGATCAAGATAGGAAGCACCATTTTGATACAGCTGGTTTCCACTTTTGATATAATCTTATAAATCACATTGCAAAGGGTTATCGATCAAAACTTCTCAGGAGTATTTTCCCTTTCATATTTTTGGATTGGAGTAATAAATGTAAAATTTAGAGCTTTGAAGATCATGGATGAGTCTTGGGAGTCGTCCACCACCTCAAAAAAATTAATCTTTACTACTTCCCAACAGGCTTTAAAGAAATCTATGGTGAAGCCATATGGCCACGGCGCCTTACCATTAAGCATCTCTTGGACGACCTAGTTGACTTATTCCATGGAGATAGGTTTATTTAGATTTCTATTATAATCCTCTATTATCAATATTGTGATATGCTTAACAATCTTTTGAATGGCTTCTGATCTATCAAGCAAGGAATCCTTCACATTTTTTTGAAAGTGTTGAACCAACACCTTCTTAATGTATTGATGTGCTTCATAAGACTACCCAGTTCCATCCTTGATCCTGAGAATTATATTTGAATTTTGATGCTCTATAGCATATTTATTAAAGAATTTAGTATTCTTTTCTCCTTCCCAGAGCCACATGACCCTCAATTATTTTTTCCATAAGATTTCCTCTTATAAGCATCTTTCCTCCCATTTCTTTAGTAGCTTTGTTTCCTCATTCCTTCTCACATTTGTGTACCCTTATTCTATCAATTATTTCTGTAATTCATTCATCCTCATTTCCAAATATCTTTTTGCTTGGAAGATATTACTGAACTCTTTTTTATTCCAATGCCTTAGTTGGGTTTTAGTATATGTAAACCTTACCTACAGTTTGAAAATTTAATATCCCTAGATTGGGAGAGGATATTCCCACAAATTCTTGATATTCTCCATAAATGAGGGGTGATATATCCAGAATTCCTTGAATCTAAACGATCTATTTTTAATGGTTCCCAACATTGCAATCACTAGCAACACCGGCCAATGATCATATCCCCCACATGGGAGAATATATGCCTCTATATCCAACCCTTATAACAGAATATCCTTAGATAATAGGAATTTGTACAATCTAGAGGCTATGTGATGCTATCCTCCTTGCTTGTTACTCTAGGTAAAGATTTCATTACCTGTCTCCATATCTATCAGATTTACTTCTTCAATGAACTTTGTAAAGGTCTTGGAGTCTCTGTCAATTAAGCTTTGACCTCATTTATTTTCTTCCAAATAAATGATCATGTTAAAATCTCCACCTATAATCCAATGGAGATTACAATTTCTTCTTCTAATATCCTTCAGAGCCTGGATGAAACCTAATTTATCAGTAATCCTTTGCGCCCCGTAAACATTTATGAAAATAATAGATGTAGGGACTCTTATTCTCTGCATCTCCATAGAGAGGAAAATTTGAGTGGCTTTTGCATCTACTAGATTTATCACCTGTGGGTTCCACTAGGTAATTGGTCCTCCTGCAGTACTTTGGGCTTCCACATCTAAATATGTAAACCCTCATCCTAATTTCTTACCCACTTATTTAATCTTCTATGTTGAGCATTTTGTTTCTTGCAAGAACATTATATCTGGTTTTTCCATTTTTCATCTTCTTCTTCAAAAGTATTTATTTTCTAATGTTATTCAAGTCTCTTGCATTCCAAGTTATAACTTTCATTTTTTAACTAAGGAGGTCAGGGGTGAGCTTAAAGCTCTCATATTACCTGTGTTTATCAGCATTTCTCCCAGTTCCTAAAGGGATACATTGTTCAACTTCCTTCCTCATTTCTTCATATTTTCTTTCGTACTGATAGGGTCTGAGACTTCATGGCCATGGCTCTCATATCCCCAATTTCCCCATGTGATTATTTCTACCCATGAATCTTTGCATCCTCTCACATTAGATAGAGGTATTGGATACAGTCCACTTATTCTAATGGGATTAGCTCTGGACCCTTGTTTCTCCATTGTTCTACCATATTTTGTGAAGTTATCCCTTCCCTTTCCACTATATCCTGAAGATTAGGTTCATCCATGCCTATCTCACTTGGGGCTATTTTTTAATCCCCTTCGATGTCTTTCCCAGATCTGATATTTCCATGCTCTTACCAAGGTCTGTTGGGACCTCCATTATGTCTTCCTCTTTATCCTCTTTCTACTTCTCGATTTTAGCTTCTTTGGTTTAGTTATCCTTGGGTATCTACTCATAAATAACCATGAAACTATTTTTTGAGGTCACTCTCCCTCCTTGATTTCATTGTTGTTGTCTCTTATTGGAACGTCCTTTTGGGTTTCACCTAACAAAACCTTGAATGTATTTCTGCTTGTGTTCCTTCCTATGATCCTCAAATCTGTTCAAAGGGAAATCCCTGATTAGATGCTTGTGCTCATGGAAACATATACACCTAAAGGGAATATGTTCATAATCAACATGATGCATCTAGATTTCATCTGGGAATTCTAATTTGATCATTTCTTGTAACACTCCAAAAACATCCATCTCTACATAAGTCTTCACATATGAGGTAAATTTTCCCTGCAAATTCATATCTAAGACCTTTGCAAACTTCCCCAAGGTATCACATATAAGATTCAAGGTTGATAATAGCCAATAATCCAAGGGTAAGGAATACAACCTAACCCATACTAGAACATTGACAAGTTTCTCTATCTCTAGAGTAAAGTTCTCTTTCCACTGCCACATGTATAATCCTGCATAGGCAAAGAAATATGGTCCTCCATTGAACACTCAGTCTATGTCCTCTAGATTAGTGAAGACAACTATTAAAAAAAAAATAATAATATAATAATAAATTACCCTAAGCTCAGCTCAATCTAACCATGCAACTTCCAATGATGCTTGATCTAGTCACATGAAGCTTTCTCTATAGGCCATAAGCCCATGAACTTGCAGGTGATCACAACATACGCATGTAATCCCTAAAATCTCGAGTTTGTATATTTGTGATTAATGTTGATGGGATTACCATATTTTTTGGTTGCATGGACCATTCCCACTAGCCCCCTTTTAATTTTGTTGCTGACATGATGGGTACCCTATTGTAACTATGTCCTCATCTCTTTTCTAACCATTCACACCTTGACTACCTATCCCACCTACTCCTTGACTCGTGCATATTGATCTCTCTACCAAAATTTTTAATCCTACCTTGAATCCTTTGCCTTTGTGAGCTACATAATTTCTATAGGAGGGAGCCCTGCTCCCTCCTTCTCAGAAAGCTATTTGAACCAACACTTGTCTTCAATTATTCTAAAAACACTAGCTTTCTCCTGATCTCTGCCCCTCCAATGCTACAATTACTGAAATGAGATCTCATGTTTCACTTATTTGGTTTTGACATTTTTTCTTTGGCTTTATTCCTCTTAGTTATTCTTTCTAGATCTCTTCTTAAGTGTGTCTTTAATTCTTTCCTTTCTTGAATTTCTCTTCTCAAACTTCTTTTGTTCAAACTCATATAGTCCCTAATTTCTAGATCAAGACTAATCGTAAAATCAAGTGCCCTATTATTTTTTAAGTGCTTTATTGATGCCCCAATTTGAAAATTAATCTTGATTTCTAAATTGAATCCTCCTTTCACCTATTCTTCTCTTCAAACTTTCCTTATATTTTTCATTTGAACCTTTCCTCTACCCCAATTTGTTGATTTGTCAGATTTACCAATTAGCTTCAATTGCCAAATCGCAACTTTATTCCACTCACTTTTGTGTGGAAGGCACTCTTTTTTGAATTATCCTATAATATCCAAATTTTGTTCCCCCATCCAACCCCCAATTCATCTCCTCATATTATTCAATTTCTCCGTTATTTTCATCTGAGGTATTTTTCTATTCTTTTCCTTTTTTTCTTTTATCTTTGTTAAATATTTATTTCTTCTTTTAGAAGTTTTATTTCTTTTGAATTTTTCTCTTTTTTAATTCACCCAAGTAAAAATGTTCACATGGTCTCAATTTCCTAATAGGCCCCAACCTCTATAACAAGCCCTCCAATCACCAAAGTGTTGAACCTTCACCCAACTCAATGAATAACCCTAACTTGAAAACCTATCATTTCCTTTCCCACACTTTCTTTTCACACATGTGAAACCATTTTTACATGCTATTGTGATCAAGCCTCTTCTTTACAAATGTTAGTGACAATGAGGTCCTAATTTCTCACTAGATCCTAGTTTTTAAATCAAACCTCTTTTGTGCAAACTTTCTCCCTGATTTTACAATCAACCTCGATTGCCAAATAATGCCTTCCTATTCCAAATTATGTACAAATGGGTCTTGATTTTAAGATCAATATTGATCATTAAATCAGAACTCTATGCATTTTAAACCTTACTATTAGACATTAAAAAAATGGCTCCAAATCTATTATAGCTTAGTTCAATTTGAAATATGAAATATGATTTTTGTTCAATGCTAAAATTGGACATGTGGCTTGTATTATATACACTAACATGCAAGTAAGTTACAACAGGTGCAAATATAATCAAACCATGAAGAAGATATTGAAAAGGAAGTTTGACTCGACAAATGAAATTGAGACTGTTAGATGACAAGGGAATGCAATAAGTTCAAAATGACAAAAAAAAACAAACAATTAAGTGGTGAAAAGGGATAGCTAAACAAAGACAATGACTTGTCAAGAAGGGAATCTAACTGCCAATGAAATAATTAGAAATGAAAATAAAATAAAACCCAAGTGGTAAAAAGAGTAGTTAAACAAAAAATTTGAGCAACCAAATGAACTAGATAACCAAATGACAAAAATCAAAACAATGAATCTCCTTCTCCTTTCCTCCCTCATATAAATAAAATAAGCATAAAAGAGAAAGGAATTTTTTCTTGCGCATCTTACAGACTCTCTAAGAAGTTTTAATGAATAAGAAGTGTTAAAGGTGAAGCCTCCACATGCATATAAGAACAAACTACATCATAGAAAACAACAAGTGCAGCGCACACATATCTGCACGAGAATAGATATTGGGAAGGAAATCTAATCTTCTTTGCATTAATTATTCATGTGCATTTATATATCAAGGAAATGGTTGGAGTAGTTGTACCAACTCCAAATAATCCTTTGTTAAGTGTATTTACCCTTTATAACTACATATTTGTGTATTTACCCTTTATAACGACATATTTGTGTATTTACTTAGTATTTAGTATCTAATGAATGATGACTAATACAGAGTCCTAATAGGCCCCTAAACATCTCCTCCACCCTCAATTATTTACTCTTCCCAAGCAAGTTTGCAGCAACAATACTATGACCTATTCCTCTTTATCCTTTACCTTTAATCGAGAAGGTGCTTTTGCAATCAGTGAGTCTCTCCAATGCCATTTTTCTACTTGCCCAACAAGGTCCTCTTAACTCTCTTGCTACACCATCATCTCTACAAAGCAATGCTCAGCTCAACATGTGTTCATATCGCACTTGCACACACAACCTATGGTGGAGCTCACTTCTCAAACAACCTACTATTTATTCACTTTCAGGGTTCTGAGGTCACAACCCAATGAACTATTCTTATACTATCATACTAGGGGGCTCAATCAATTCAATTCTTTGTTGCCATCATCTTGTCCATAAAACTCTTTGTGTGTGTATGTGTGTGTGTTTAGCTAGTTTGTTCTCATTCTTGACTTCCTTTGTCGCTCATCACCCGCTACAAGTGTTTCTACCAAAGAGTTTATGCAACCCTTCTTAGATTCTCTGTCAAATATATCTATTGTTATTGCATGTTTTATATTTCCAATGACTGCTCATTTTTTTCTCCATAATCAATATGCTTTATGAATTAATGATGAATATATTGAATTCTCTGCTGCTTGGATATTGTGTTGAGTTTTGTTGTTATCAATTACTGATTTTCTCATCAACCAATATTTATTTTACGTAATTTTTCTATGTGACTTGTGGTTTCTTTTGAGTCTGTAACTTTTATTACATGAAGGAAAGTTCAACTATATAAATCTTCTATGACTGAATTGCTAATATGTGATCACAATTTGACTAGAATCTAACTCGAGTTGAAAGGAAGATAACAGATCGTCCCCACCACAGGACTGTTGAGAGAATTAATATCATTGTTTGCTAGGTGTCATAGTCAGTTTAGATTTTATTCAGTTTGTTGAGTTTTAGTTGAGACTTTCTCCAATTATTTATTGTTGTTTGTTTCCTTGTCTCCTATGTGGTTTATTTAACTGATTTTTAATGATGAGAAGAGTTGTTCTCTCTATTCAAAATTTGAATTCATTCATTGTGTATTTCCACCTTTGCATTCTTTGTCATTGAGCGAATTAATCTCACTGTCTACTAGGTGTCATGGTTAGTTTAGATTTTGTTCAGTTTGTTGAGTTTTAGATAGGAATTTCTCCAGCTATTTATTGTTGTTTGTTTCCTTGTCTCCTATGTAGCTGATTTTGAATGATGAGAAGAGGTGTTCTCTCTATTTACAATTGTAATTCATTCTATGTGTATTTCTGCCTCTCCAAGGAGAGCATCATTTCAATTTTGTTTTGGACACAGAGAAATAGTAGAGGATGTGAGGAGCTCAAGGATGAGAGGTCGAGAGGAGCTCGAGGTCAAGAGAAGCAGTTGTAATTTGAAAAAAAAAATTGAAAGAGGAGGTTGTATGTTTTTTGTTTCCAATGACTACTCATGTTCTGTTCCATAATCAATCTGCTTTATCCATGAATGATGGCAGGATTGAACGCTCTAATGCTTGGATATTGTGTTGAGTTTTGTTGCTATCAATTACGAATTTTATTGTTAGTCAATATTTATTTTATGTTATTTTTCTATTTGAGTTGTGGTTTCTTTGGACTCTGAAACTTTTATTACATGAAGGCAAGATCAACTATATGGCTCTTCTATCACTAAATTGTTGATGTTTGATCATGATTTGTTAGGTACTTATAATACTAGTGTATTCCCTTATTATTATTTTCATGGTATCCCCTTATTGTTATTGTTGTGCTTGTGTTTTCCCCATATTGTTATTATTGTGCCCCATAGAAGCCCACTATTGTTATTGTTGTGCCCTTACATTATTATTGTTATGTCGACTTTGATTATATTGTGACCCCTTATACTCCTATATATAGAAAGGAGGTCTTGTCATTTGTATCATCCGATAGTTATTCATCTGTGTAATTTAAATGAGGTTTCCCCCTCGAAGACGCGTATTTTAAAGTTGTTGATCTATATTTTCTTCTATTTTGTGAGTTGGTTGCATAACAATTGGTGTCAAAGCTTTGGATTCTAGGGTTTCATTGCTTCAAGCAGGAAATCATGGAATCTTCGCTATAACATTTTGTCTACAACGTTTCAGAAACTGAAATTAAAAATCATTTGAGCCGAAATCTTGACGAACCTTGGGTACGAATTTCATATATTGCATCTCTATATTTCCGGAGATATGATCCAAGGAAGTTAGGGTTTTTGTAGGCTCCCGAATTATATCTCAAACAGGTGGCCTGGAAAAAATCATCATAACTTTCTCTCTGAGAATCAAATTAAAATTTTGTAAAAATTTACAAAAAGAGGACGAATTATAGTTTTCTTTGTTTCATTTCTAGGTTCTAAGGTCGAAATAGGGATATGTCGCACTTCGTACAATTTCGCTCTACTGAACCAATCTATAATCAGGTCATATGGGGGATTTGGAATAACTCTTTCTTGGAGAATCAAATCTTAATCAGACTTGTGGGGTTGGAACGAGGACTCATAGGGCTACAATAGGACGCAATTTCAACCTTGGAGATCCGAAATTATAGAGATACAATAGCTTCAATATAGAGCTCCGACAAAGTGAAAAAAGGTGTGTAGTCTTTTTAAAATTTTGCATAAGTTTGGTTTGAAAATTTATTTTGAAGGAATTCAAAGGACATATTGAAGAATAATTATCATTAATTGATGCCCCGAAGAAAGAAAATGGAAACACCTAGTAAGCTACCTAAAATCTCTACCATGACTCATGAAGAAGAGGAAGAAATACAACATGATATATCAAAATTACGAGACCAAATGCAACAATTTTCACTCTCACAAAAAGTAACAGAAGCTAAGATGGATGGTTTAAAGAAAGACGTGGAAGCTAAGATGGATGGAATGGAAGCTAAGATGGATGGTAGAGAAGAAAAACTTAAAGGAAACCTGGAAGATTTGAAGACAGATTTGACAAAGTTGCTACAAGAAATGCTTACTAATGGTGAAAGGATAGTAAAGGAAACTAATGATTAGAACAAAATAAATGTTAATCATGATTTCATAGACACTAACATTGTATTAAAGGCCCACCATGTTTCAAATATCGATATGAGGAAGTTCGATGACAAGGATCCCGTAACATGGATACCACAGATGGAGCAATATTTCAATCTCCATAATGTGCAAAACACACAAAAGGTACCTATTACAACTTTGTATTTGGAACCCAATCAGTTTCTATGGTATTAATGGCTTTTCTCTTGTAAAAAAATTGTCACTTGGGAAATTTTTACGGAAAAAATGATAGCACATTACGAGGATACAAAAATCAACACTTTTTTTAGCCAATTGATAAATCTCAAACAAAAGGGTTTAATGGTGGAGCACATTGAGGACTTACAAAAATTGAATATAAGGGTAAGAGATATTCCATAGGATCATAGGACTGATGTGTTCATAGGGACATTAAAGGATAACATCCAACATGTGGTTTGCCTTTGGGAACCTGATTCATTGGAGAAGGCATTCAGGTTGGCAAGAAAAATTGAAAACAAAATTATGGCAACAAGGAAGCCTACCACTCACAACTATAAAGATGGAAGTGTTTTTGCCCCTAGCCTTTCACAACCTACAAGGTTGACACCACAAAAATTGGAAGAAAAAATAGAAAAAGAGCTTTGTTACAGTTGTGATAAAAAACACACTAAAGGTCATAATTGTGGTAAGAAGAAATTATTTTACATAGATTGTGAAGAGGAAGAAAAGGAACAAGAAAAGTCAAAAGAAGAGGATATACGCCATGAACAACCCCTAGAGAAAGAAGAAATGAATCCAACCATATCTGGTAATGAACTGGCTGGAATTACCACTCCTCAAACTCTTAAGATAGAAAGACATACCAAGGAGAAAAGGTATTGTTAATTGATTCGGCAGTACCCATAGTTTTATTCATTGTAAGATAGCCAAGGAATTAAATTTCTTCCTATATCCAGCACCAGAGTGTCAAGTGATGGCTGCAAATGGAGGATCCATAAATTGCTCTGGAAAGTGCCATAATATCAAGTTATCCATGGGAGAATATGTATTGAATAGTCCAATGCTTTCCATTCCAATGAGTAGTGTTGATGTTGTACTAGGAGTCCAATGGCTACAATCTTTGGGTATGATAGCTTTTAATTTTCAAGAACATTTCTTGAAAAAAATTTGAAAGGAAAGGAAGTTGAATTAAGGGGTATTGCAGCGAAACCGGGAAAGATAATTAGTTCTAACTGCATGACCAAGCTTCTAAATAAAGAACAACAAGGTGTAGTTTCACAATTATGTTCACTAGAGGTTCCCACATCGAAATCATCTATTTCTCTAGATCTTCAAAATGTCTTGGACAATCATTCCAAGGTATTCGAGACTCCCAAAGGCCTCCCACCTATTCATGATCATGATCATGCTATTCACTTGATTCCAAGAATTGTTCCTCCAAACATCAGGCCTTACAAATATCCCTATGCCCAAAAGAGTGAAGTTTAACGTATGGTTTCATAAATGCTAGAGGCTAGTATAATTCAACCTAGTGAAATTTATTTCTCCGCTCCAGTAGTATTGGTGCACAAGAAGGATGTATCATGGCGCGTGTATCCAGATTAAAGGTGATGAGCCCCAGAAATGGGTAATTATATGGGCTCATTTTGCCTCCTAAATTATCTTAATCCACCATTCTCATTATTTTATTTCATGTTTTTTATTATATTTATGCTAATAGAGTGAGTTGGGTTAGTCATTATGCCATGAAGTCTAATGTGTGCTTTATGCAGATTTTTGGTCAATTTTGAGACAAAATCAAAGGTTTAATGAGCATTTGGCAGCCAATATTCAAGGAAGACAAGGAGAGGATTTATAGGAGGGTGTCCCCCTCATTGATGACTCCCTACTTTGAATCCTCCTTCAGAAAGCTCGGAGCACAAGTAACCACATCAATGCATCAAAGAGGCAGTCAAGCAAGTGAAGAGTAACTGTTGTCTATCTCAAGTCTTGGGAGCGAAGCCTCCTCAATATTAGGATAACTATTGGGAGTTCCAGTTGTATAAATAGAGGGGCCTAGGGCCTCATTATATTTTTGGATGTTAGTCAAATTTTCACACTTTTGTTGCAGCTTTTGCTCAGCTCATTTCGAGCTTACTTTTGTGGATAGTTTCATGTAATGCGATTAATATTTTGATAATGAAGATGAAATATTTTCTAAGCCAACACTGAATCACCTTAGAGGGCTGAAGATCTTGGGTTAGGGCCCAACCCAACTTTCCCAACATCTCTTGTTTTTTATTTATATGTTTTGTTGCAGTTTATGAATTAGTTGCAGTTAGATAGATTTATTTCCTGGTTAGAATAGGTTTCTTTTGGTGATTTACATAGTTGTTTCCATCTCAGTTTGCTGAAGTAGGTTAAATAGTGTTAGGGGAAAGATACAAAAAGGCCATCAACAGAGCCTTGACCTCCTTTCCTCCCTTTCAAACCATGAGCTGAGGTCAAGACCCTCTTGCTGCCACAAAAACACAATTTTTCCTTCTCCGTGTAATTTTTGGTGCTATAGTTTGATTTAGATGTTAATACTTTGCTTCAGATTCATTTTTCCATGCTCATTTTTGCTTCTTCAATAAATCTTTTTTCATGCTTTCCTTTCCATATAGCATTGTTCAACGTTTTATTTTCCTAGATCAGAATTTAGTTTAACATGAGATACAGTTCTGTTTTTTGGTGCAGCTAGTTTTCTTTGCTTGCTCAGTTTCAGTGTTTGATTTGTAGCTCTCTTGTAGTACATCTATACTCATAACAAGTCAATAAACCAGCCATCACCATCTCTTTTGTTGCATGTTCCACAGGTCATTCACATCCCCTCATAAATCTGCCCCAATTTTCTGCATTTTTTTCATAAACTTTCCTCTCGTCTCTTGAACAAATCCAACCATCATTCCCTTCCCTAATCCTCCTTGATGAACCTCAGAAACCTTAACACATCATTCTAGCCTTCAGCTACCCTTTCGAACCATTTTCCCACCTTTAAAACCTCTAAAATAGCCCTCAGCATCCTCTTGTAGATCCCCTACAGCCTCCTATAGAATTTCTTGTAGGTGACTTTTTGAAGTCCGATTGTAGGGAAAGCCTCCAGAAGGTTACCAAAGGCCTCCTAGGACCCCTCCACACCTTCCTACACCTCTACAAATTCAAAATTCGCCTCCATCGCCACCAAATCGTTTCCATATCCACAAATAGATAAATTACATGCATGACAATTTCACATAAAATACATAAAAATCCAAAAAGATGTTTTTTTTCTCATTTCCTTCTAGAAATAGCTTGAATATATGTAGTTTACTTCCTCAGTAGGTAATGGCATTCATTTCATAGGTTTTCATCTCCCTTTCTACAAAAGTAGGGTTAGTTGGTAAATTAGGGTTTGCTAGGTTTTGCTTTACATTCTAGTCTTCTTTCTCTTTCTGCAAGTAATATCACCTCTACAGAGTAAGCTTTCCTTTCTTTCATCACATTTAAAGCTTCTTTTGGAATTCATAGAAGTTGGCTTGAGCTCCTAGTGATCTTGCACCGGCGGACCAAGTGACAGCCTATAGTAAGAACTAGTACTTGTGCATACAGCACCGTTGCTTCCACGTTTGTTACGAACTACCGGGTTGATAAAAGTAAAGTAGGAAGCCCCATGAGTTGCAGCATTATTGTTGCAATACTAGTGCTCACCACTTTTTGGTGCCGTTATCGGGGAAGCGTAAGAGTATTTTGTGATTACTACTTTCTTCTATTTCTTCTTGCAACACTCTGCTAAGTAGTTTATTTCAACAAAAGTATATTAGTCATTTCCTTTCTTTCATTTCAATTCAACAAATTCCATTTCATCAAAAGTAGATTAGTCATTTCCATGCTTTCATTTCAATTCTGCAAATTCCAATTCAGGAAAAGTAGATTAGTCATTTGCTTGCTTTCATTTCAATTCTGCAATTTCCGTTTCAGCAAAGTAGATTAGTCATTTCCTTGCTTTCATTTCAATTCTGCAATTTCCATTTCAGCAAATTAGATTAGTCATTTCCTTGCTTTCATTTCAATTCTAAAATTTCCATTTCAGCGAGTTCATTTCAGTAGTTGCAATTTGTTTGTTCAATCAATTTCAGTTTTGCAAGTACAAGCATAAAAAACAAAAACAAAAATTACCCAAAAAGAGATTTCCTTTCATGCCTCGTAGGAACAGAGATAATTCAGGAAAATTCCTACCCAACACCCCCACCACATCAAAAAGCCGCCCTTCTCTCTTCTTCGATGGCAGTGATCCAAAAGAGCCTTTAGGGGGACAACTAGAGATATCTGAAGAACCTATAGGAGAAGAAGAGGAAGAAAACATCCCTCCTAAGACAATGGCTGAGAACAAAAATGTTAGGGGGAATGCAGAAAGAGTAGAGGGTACCTTTCCCATCTGAGAGACCAATGGAGACACTAAAATGGAGAACATAAGCCCTTCATCCCGACCTCACTTCCATGGATTGACTACAGAAGATCCTGACACCTTCTTGTTTGAGTTTGATGTTATCTGTCGAACCTATGACTATGCAGAAGATGAGCAAAAGTTGAAACTATTTCCTTCTACTCTCAAGGATACAGCATTGCACTGGTTCATGGGGTTACCTAGAAATAACATCACAACTTGGGCTCAGATGCAGCAAGCCTTTAATAACAAATATTGAGACTACTGTAGGTCAAAAGATACCAAGGAAGAAATCTTCTGAATGACCATGGGAAGTGATGAATCTTTGGAATATTATGAAGAGAGGTTCCAACTCAGTAACAAAAGGGTCAGGTGCACACTTGACCCCGAATCACTGAAGTTGGTCTTTCTAAGGGGAATTCCGGAAGACATTCTAGACACCCTCCATTTACTGGCTGGGGGAGACATCTACAAACTACCTTATGAAGACATAAAGACTATTTTTAGAAACCATTCTAGGGCAGCAAGAAAGAGAGGTAGAGGGAGTCAACCCATAGCCAGTACCTCCTCATCCATTTCATCCCTCAAGGGTGAACTTGGAAACATGCTCGAAGACTTCAAGAGTGAGATGTTGCAGAATCTTGCCATGCAAATGGATACCTTTCATATCAAAAGGAAACAAGAGGAAGAAGAGAGGGTTTTGGTTATTTTTTGTCCTAGATGCACTAGAATGCATCCTAGGAATGAATGTCCATTGAACTCTATAGAGGTTTGTTCAGCCTGTGAAGAAGATCATTCTACAAATAAGTGCTCTTCCTTGCCCAGACTTAAAGCTGTATACCAAGGGGCTGAAGGAGCCACTGAACCACTCTACTTCATGACCAAAGGAGACCGCATGGACCTAGACCATACCAACAGGGAATGCAAGGGACTTCTCAGGCATACTACAACCCTAATCAAGCCACTTCTATACCTTCTTGGGGTCCCCCTGCTCATCCTTCCTAGTCCACACCTCCTCCTTGGTCATATCCATCTCAATATCATGCCCAACTAGCTGTTCATTCGTTTCACTCCTATGCTCAGCCACAACATCAGTGGAATGCATCTCATTAGGGTTGGAGGCCCTAGTACAAATCTCCTCACGCCGTTTTGCCTCCACCACCTACTCAACTGCAACCATTGCCTCCTGCTCCACCAAGGCAACCCTAAATTCCTGCTCAACTGAATCTGAACCCGAACAACAGACAGGCTCAACAAGTATATAGTGGGGAACCATCATGCCAAACCTATGTTGTGGAGATTCAGGAGAAAAACCTACGATCTAGGAAGGTTCTCCCAGATAGCCAACCTCCCCCTCAAGAGGTTGAGGAAGATAAAGAGGAAAGTGAACTGAAATCAATTCCACCCTTTCCTAAGAGATTATCTGGAACAACACAGCCCACCCTAGAAGAAACTGAACTTCTGGGAGAATTGAAAAATTATTTGTAAAGATACCACTTCTCCAAGCTATAAAGGATGTGCCTATATACAATAAGATGATCAAAGAGAAGTGCTTCAAGCATCTAGGCAAGTGCAAGAGAGATGCCCAAACCATCAATGTCATAGGACAACTATCTGACCTAATGTTGGGGAAGGTGATCTGTTTGAAATATCTAGACCTTGGAAGCCCAGTAGTTGATGTCCACACCAATGGCACCATGATCCCACGTACCTTGATTGATCTAGGAGCTACCATTAATGTGATGAAGAAGGACACCATGCCCAAACTCAACCTCGAATTCTCCTTGAGAAAGACCATGACAATACTGCAGCTCACACACTGCTCCACCGAGACCCCTAGGGGGATTGTGGAGGATGTGATGGTCTCCATTGATTCTTGAGAGTACCCTGCCGATTTCCTAGTTCTCCAGCCAAAGGAAAAGCTCACTGGGTATCCTCTCATCCTGGGAAGACCATGGTTGGCTACTGTAGATGCCTACATCAGTTGTCAAGCTGGGAACATGACAATCAAGAATGGGCATATGTCCAAACAACTAGTCCTATACCCTCCTGCCCAACTCCTACTAGAACATGATCTACCTCTCTGGTTGGAGAAGGAGGATGAGGATGAAGTCTATTCTGCACCACTATGTACAGTAGAAACTTTCATGGGGGGGGACCTGCGAAATGAGGATGATACCATTGAAAATTTAATTCAGAATCCACCCCCCAGTATTTTTCCATTAGAAGATCTAGTGAAAGAAACCTAAGACAATCCCTTAGCTGATCTCTGTGTGGCCGACCCAACCTCTCTCCATGTTAAGAATATAGAGTTCAGTCCAGAAAGAACATTAAAAATCAACTCATCCCTATCCATTTCCCAGGAGAAGGAACTATGTAGCTTATTGAGAAAACATTTAGATGCCTTCGCCTGGAGCTATAAGGAGATGAAGGGAGTGCACCCTTCAGTTTGTACTCATCACATTTACATTAAAGAAGATCATAAACCAGCCAGGTAGCCTCAAAGGAGGATGAATCCAACCCTTAAAGACATTGTCAAGGAAGAATTGAAAAAGTTACTAGATGCAGGATTCATCTACCCCATCTTTGATAGTGAATGGGTCTCTCCTTTGGTGCTAGTGCCAAACAAAAATGGTAAGTGGAGAATCTGTGTCGATTATCGGTAACTGAACAAGGCCACTAAAAAGGACCATTTTCCTTTGCCTTTCATAGATCAAGTGTTAGATGGTCTGGGGGGGAAAAAAATTTTCTCCTTCCTGGATGGGTTCAATGGGTACAATCAGATCCAAATCAGCTCAGAAGACCAAGATAAGACCACTTTCACTTGTCCTTGGGGTACCTTTTCATATTGGGTCCTTCCTTTTGGTTTGTGCAATGCTCCCACCACTTTCCAAAGAGCGGTATTGAGTATATTTTCTGAATTGGTTCATGATGCAGTGGAAATATATATGGATGATTTTACTCCTTATGGTTCTAACTTCCATGAAGCTTTATCTAACCTGGGAAAAGTTTTGGAAAAGTGTATTGAAATGAACCTGTCCCTCAGTCCGGAAAAATGTGAATTCTTGATGACTGAAGGGACCGTGCCAGGTCATGCAATATCTCAACAAGGATTGCAGGTGGACCCCAACAAAATTGCACCATCCAAAGGGTCCCACCTCCTCAAAAGGTGAGAGATGTCCAAAATTTCCTAGGCTTAGCAGGATATTACAGAAGATTCATTAAAGATTTCAGTAAGTTATCCTCTCCATTGTTTGGTCTTTTGGGAAAAGATGTCGAGTTCATATGGACTGAAAATTGTCAAGAAGCCCTAGATACCTTGAAAAGCAAACTAGTGATTGCCCTAATTTTGAGAGGCCCAAACTAGGCCCTACCTTTCCACATTCACACATATGCCTCGAACAAAGCAATAGGAGAAGCCTTAGGGAAGATTGATGAAAAGTTACCTTATGCCATATACTTTATAAGTAAAAATTTGTCCAAGGCACAGTTAAACTACACGGTAACCAAGAAGGAACTCCTAGCTGTGGTACATTCCTTAAATAAATTCAGACATTACATCACAGGCTACCAAACCTTTGTACACACTGATCATGCTGAAATTAGGTATTTAATGAACAAACTAGATGTAAATGCTCGCATTATTCGGTGGTTGTTTTTATTGCAGCAGTTTGATCTAACCATTGTTGATAAGCCTAGTAAACAAATGTTGTTGTTGACTTTTGTCTAGGGTAAATATGCCTACAGGTGAGGAAGGAATGGTGAATGATCAAATTCTAGATGAGCACCTATTTCCTATCTCAGTACTCTCTCCATGGTTCGTTGATATAGCAAATTACTTGGTTTCAACACAGTTCCCACCACACCTTTCCTCAAAAGAGAAGAGCAAGATCGTGAGGAAAAGCACCCCTTTCACCTGGATTGGGAGCAATCTCTTCAAACTTGGCCCAGATCGGATCTTGAGAAGATGTGTCAGGGAGGAGGAAGTTTTTGACATTCTCCTGACCTGTCATGACAGGCCTTGTGGAGGCCATTTTGCAACAAAGAGGGATGCCTTCGAAATCTTGCAAGCAAGTTACTGTTGGCCCACTCTTCATCAAGATGTGAGGATATATACCAGCCAATGTGATCGGTGCCAAAGGATGGGGAAACCTACTCCAAAGGATGAGATGCCCATGCAGCCTCAAGTGACTTTTGAGCCATTTGAGAAGTGGGGCATGGACTTTGTGGGTCCTATCAACCCTCCATCAAAATAGAAACAATACATCATTGTGTGCACCAACTATTTGACAAAATGGGTAGAGACAAAAGCAATCAAGGCAGCAACAGAAGAAAAAGTAGCTGATTTTTTAAGAGAAAACATATTTTACAAGTTCGAGTATCCTAGAGAACTGGTTATAGATCAAGGCAGTCAGTTCACTTCCAATTTGATTGAAGACCTGCTCACACATCATAAAATCAAGCACAAGACTTCCACTCCTTACCATCCACAATCCAATGGGCAAGTGGAAGTCACTAACAGAGCGTTGGAAGGAATTCTGACCAAGATAGTGAGCAGCAGTAGAAAAGATTGGGCACATAGATTGGTTGAGGCCACCTAGGCCTACAACAGCACATGGAAGACCACCACTGGGTTCACATCCTATGAACTGGTCTATGAGAAGAAGGCTTTGTTGTCAATAGAATTTGAATACAATACACTAAGGATGGCAGCTCAGCTGGACCTAGACCTCAGTCATGCACAAAGGGAAAGGTTACTCCAGCTCAATGGATTGGATGAACAAAGATTGCACGCCCTTCTCCACACAGAGGTAGTCCAGCTTCAAAGGAATATATGGCATGACCAAAACATCAAGGAGAAGCAATTCCAAGAAGGAGATTGGGCGTTGCTCTATGACTCAAGATATAAATACTTCAAAGGCAAGCTGAGGACAAGATGGTTGGGACCCTACACTGTAGAAAAATTCAATGACAATGGTTCAGTTTTGTTCAGAACCATTGATGCAGAAGCCATCCCCATGCTTGTCAATGGACATAGGTTGAAAATTTACAAGAATCCCCTCACCAAGTGAGATTTCGTTGAAGATCTGAATAAGACAGTGTTGGTAGTGAAGCAAGTCTCAACCTCCACTCCATCCACTCACTGAGAAAAAGAAAAAATAATAAGGACTGAAGTGAAAACCTCTATGAGGTGCTTGAGTCCCACCATTGGGTTGAAAACCTCTTTTGAGGCAGCCTAGTGATGACAAAAACAAAAAAAGAGGGAGAATAAGATCCCTGGGTGAAAACCTCCCTTGGAGGTTCCCAGGGCAGGCAAGTAGGGTGAAAACCTCCTCGAGGCACCCTAGTTATCTTTCAAAAAAAAAAAATAACCCCAAGAAAAAGAGGAAGAGAAAATTGACTTTTAAAATGCATTGCAGGTTACAAGTGGACCATAGGAAGCAAAAGGAAATGCCACAAAGCCTATTACACATCCTCTATACTCTTCTCCATCATTTCTGACCTCTTTTTCAACTCTCTGTGTTTTTTTTTTCTGAAGACTGTGTATCCTAGAGGAGGCCCTGTGTGTTCTATAGGAGGCTCCTGTAGAAATCACAGAGAGCCTGAAACAACTTTTAAAAACAGTTCAAGGAGCTAGGGATTTTCATAGAGAGCATGTAGGCCATCCTACAGCTATCCACCATCCTAACTCTCCATCCCACACCTGCGCCACCTCATTTCATTGATTTCTTTCCTTCTTGCAAAAAAAACATAGAAACCAGTTTAAAAAAATTAAAAAAAAATAAGGAAATAAAAAGAACAACACCTCCACAACTCACCTGCAGCTTACCAAATCCCTCTCCATTTCCATCAAAATCTATAGTGGCATCCTCATAGCTCCCGGCACAAGCATTAGCTAAAAAATTTAGAGGGAGAAGTAGCTAAAGGAGCTCTTGTATGATTTCATGTAGCAGCTGATCCCCTTAAAATCAAACTCCAGCAGCAAACTAGGTGCAGCCACAGGAATGCAGGGGATGTCTGAAGCAAGATTCAGCTAAAGGGCACCTATACAAGACAAATGAGCCACATATCAAGAAGCAAAAAAGCATAGCAGAAGGGATACAAGCATGAATCATGGAAATCCGAGCATGCAGCAGCAAAAGAGCCAAGCAGCACCGCAGCACGAGCATTCGACCTGCAGGTAAGTGTCTAACCCTCTCCTCTATTACATCTGTATAATTCAAAAACTGCATGAACGAATGAAATGGTTGGGATTAAACCAGAAAGGTGGCCAATTAACTAGCCACCCTCATCCAGTTTGACTGTGCTCATCCGGAGATCCGACACATGTGTGCCTAGTCAACTCACAGAAAATCCAAAAAGACAAGTAGTGGCGGGTGTATAAACTCTGATGCAAATGATGGGAAGTGATTGTGGGTAGAAATCATGAGTCATGCTGACATAGTAGTGGGGACCAACAGTCGGAATAATGGCAACATACCCTTTTTTCTACCTCACATCATCGCCGGAAATATCTCGAGTAAACATAAGTACTCCTCCTCGAATTTATTCACCGCCTTTGTTTCCATTTTATCATCATCCCACGGCTGCAACAAGCTCTATACCACCTCCATAGCCTCGAAACCACCATTCTCTATTGTTTTCAGCTCTCCTCCTCTTATCGGTATTCTACAGGAGCGTTATTGGGTTCTACAGGAGCAGTAACAAGTTCTAAAGGAGAACCTACAACCATTTCTATAGGAAGGCCAGTAAGCAGTTTTACAGAAGAGAACATGGGGTTTTCGCTCAAATTCGGACTTGAAGAGGTGGGCTCAGTACAAAACCACCTTAGATATTCATATATAAAAGGAGTGATGCAATTTTAGGGAAGAATTAAGCCTGAAAAAGAAGAAGAATTGCATTAAAAAAAATATCCCTGATTCTTAAAAGAAAAAGAACACATTTTTTAATCTGTTTCCTGTTTCTACAAAAATTGTTGTCTCCTTCTCCACCTGGGGTATTCCAAAAGATTATAAACATAATAACAGGGAGATTCATGAGGAAGGAACCCATAAATTCATTATGGCTCCATGAACATCCCGAGGTAGTAGGCATTTTTACCAGAGCCAATTGGATGCCATTTTTGAAAATTTTCGAGGGTATAATGAAGAAGTGACTCAGGAGTTTTCCCTTTCATTGGTACCCCACTCAAAGACCCATGCCATTGTTACCTTCAAAGGTCTCACCATGGAAATCACCCCAAATTTTATCAATAGGGTTACCAGTCTTCCACTTGGACTACCCTGGAGCAAAGATGAAAAGCCACTAGGTCAAGTTGCCAAGAAAACCTTCTTACAACCAAATGAGCACCCTGTAGAGGACAAAAATAGAATCAGAAGAACAAGCATAACTTACCCTTGGGATGAGGTAAGTTACCAAATTATCAAGTACATTTCTTGTAAAGGGAGGTATAGCATAGTTTATGGTTACCATTTCAGGCTTCTGCATGAGCTAAGATATGGCATGGGTACTCCCACACCCCAAAAACTTAGTATTCCTTATTTTCTCCTACAGTCCCTTATAGGTTCTAGCATTAAATTGAAAAGGCATGAGGTCCAGATCAATTGGCTCACCATGGACTAATTAAATTGTTGGTGGAAGAAGCCCTCCACACCTTCACAATCCCCATAGCCTAGGAGATCTTCAGAAATATGATAGGAGAATATGATATAAAAGCTCTCACATATGACCTCAGCCCTTCTGAAAGTGAGGGGGAAGAGAAAAAAGGGGAAGATGAGGAGAAAACCAAAACAGGGGAAGAGGACACCAAAACAGAGAAGCAAGAACCTAAAACAGGGAAGGAAGAGACTAAAGCAAAGAAGAAAAAGACCAAAACAGAGAAGGAAGAACCTGAAATAGATAAGAAAAAGCCTAAAACAGAGAAGAAAAAGACTCAAGCAGAAAATAAAGAAACTCAACAGGATGAGAAGGAAACCAAAACAGAGCTAGAGGCAACAAAGCTAGCAGAGGTAGAGAAGACAAAAGAAGAAGAAAAAGGGGAAAAGAAGATAGAAGTGTCTCCTGAGACACTAGAAAGGGAGGCAGTAGTTGTTCTTGTTGCCCTCAGCACCCCAGTTAAACCCAAACAAAATAGGAAAAGACAACCATCAATGTATTTCAGGGCTTGAAAAAGCACAAGAATAAAAACAGGGAAGCCATAGCCATCCTCAAAAGAGCCTATCATCATTGAAGATTCCCCTACTATCAAAAGGGAAGAATCTCCCTCCAAAACCCCCATCACTTATGAAAGAGGTAGCCCTAGATCTTCCACTTGGAAGGAAAAAATAAAACTACAGGACTCAAAGACAGTCCTACAAGAGGCACAAACTGATCTACAAGAGACCCTAACAAAGCTACAGGAGACTGAAAAACTTGAGAAAAGGGCAGAGGAGCAGACCAAGGGGAAGGATGAGGTAACAGAGACAAAAGAACCTGATCCCCAACCTAGTTTGGGTTCTTATTACAATCTTCATGAAGGGGGACAAATTATTCAACAGAAATTTGCAATCCCACTTTTCTTTGAACTGGAAAAAGAAAGGAAAAGGAGCCATAAATGGATGTAGATCGCCAAGTCCAAAGGGGTGGAAGACATTGGCCACATGGAGAGCAAGCTGAGAGAAATGGGTAAGGAGATAAGTATTCTAAGACATACAAAAGCAATCAAAAGATCTCACTTGGAAGCAGAAAATGAAATGTTAAAAACAGCTGCAAGAAAGGGACACACAATTGGCATCCATGGCCAGCTGGTCTATGGAGGCACTACAGTGCAGGACACTAGCAAAATCATATGGAGTGTACCTCAAAGACTAGTGGCTACAGTTTCAAATCAAGACCCTGGCACAAAGAGGCACCATGCCTTTTCAAGATTATGGACAGTTCATGGACCTATGTGACCACAGTTCAGCAAAAGACAAGGCAAAGATAGCAGAGTTCTATTTGCATAACATGGCCCTAACTGATATGAACCTATGGGACCCCAATGCTAGGTTAGGGGACTTGCAGCTGATGCCCATGGCATCATGGATGAGTCATGAGGAGAAAAGGGCAACATAAATGAGGAAGTTGATGGCAAAAGAAAAAAATGAACCCCTCATGATTAGAGCGGAGCCATCAGACCCTATGGCTCTCATTAGCACCCACCAGCTACTTGCAAATAATCCTCAAATTTCCCTTAAATACGTTAATGATCAAGCTCAAGCAATTGCACACTTTGAGGACATGGAGAGATTGCTTGGAGATGACTGCATTCATGCATGTATGAGAAGGTGGAATACACTGCCACACAACTTGCAGATCAAGGAGTATCACTCCCCAACCAAGATGAAAGAAGCATTCAGAAGAGTGCCATTGTACAAGCACTCTATGCAGAGTTTGAGGGTCAATTGGATTGGCCTCAAATTGAGCCCCCCACTGCTGCTAGGACAGCTAGAGTGCACAAAAGAAGAAGAAGAAAGAAAGCAGTGGGAAGAGGTGGATAGAAAGGCAAGATTCCATGATAAAGAAGAAGATGTCACATCAGAAGCATGGGATGTCAGGGAGGCCATCAGGGCCATCAAAGATGAAGAGATGGACTAGTTACTCAAAGGATGAGCAACACATTCAGTAGGGGGTGATGATGAGCCCCAAAAATGGGTAATTATATGGGCTCATTTTGCCTCCTAACTTAGCTTAATCCACCATTCTCATTAGTTTATTTCATGTTTTTTATTATATTTATGCTAATAGAGTGAGTTGGGTTAGTCATTGTGCCATGAAGTCTAATGTGTGCTTTATGCAGATTTGTGGTCAATTTTGAGACAAAGTCAAAGGTTTAATAAGCATTTGGTAGCCAATATTCGAGGAAGACAAGGGAGAGGATTTATAGGAAGGTTTCCCCCTCATTGATGACTCCCTACTTCGAATCCTTCTTCAGAAAGCTCGGAGCACACGCAGCCACATCAATGCATCAAAGAGGCAACCGAGCAAGTGAAGAGTTCTATCTCAAGTCTTGGGAGACAAGCCTCCTCAATTTTAGGAGAGCTGTTGGGAGTTCCAGTTGTATAAATAGAGGGGCCTAGGGCCTCATTAGGTTGTTGTATGTTAGTCAAATTTTTGCACTTTTTTTGCAGCTTTTGCTCAGCTCATTTCGAGCTTACTTTTGTGGACAGTTTCATGTAATGCGATTATTATTTTGATAATGAAGATGAAATATTTTCTGAGCCAGGACTAAGTTACCTTAGAGGGCTGAAGCTCTTGGGTTAGGGCCCAACCCAAGCTACCCAACACCTCTTGTTTTGTATTTATATGTTTTGTTGTAGTTTATGAATTAGTTTCGGTTAGATAGATTTCTTTCCTGGTTAGAATAGGTTGCTTTTGGTGATTTACATAGTTGTTTCCATCTCAGTTTGTTGAAGTAGGTTAAATAGTGTTAAGAGAAAGATACAAAAAGGCCATCAATAGAGCCTTGACCTCCTTTTCATGCCTTCCTTTCCATATAGAATTGTTCAGCATTTTATTTTCCTAGATCAGAATTTAGGTTAACATGAGATACAGTTTTGTTTTTTGGTGCAGCTAGTTTTCTTTGCTTGCTCAGTTTCAGAGTTTGATTTGCAGCTCTCTTGTAGTACATCTCTGCTCATAATAATTGAATAAATCAGCCATAAACATCTCTTTTGTTGCATGTTCCATATGTCATTCACAGCCCCTCATAAATCTACCCCAATTTTCTGCATTTTTTCATAAACTTTCCTCTCGTCTCTTGAACAAATCCAACCATCATTCCCTTCCCTAATCCTCCTTGATGACCTTCAGACATATTAACACATCCTTATAGCTTTCATCTACCCTTTCGAACCATTTTCCCACCTTTAAAACCTCTAAAACAGCCCTCGACATCCTCTTGTAGATCCTCCTGTAGATCCCCTACAGCCTCCCGTAGAATTTCTTGTAGGTGACTTTTTGAAGTCTGATTGTAGGGAAAGCCTCCAGAAGGTTACTAGAGGCCTCCTAGGACCCCTCCACACCTTCCTACACCTCTGCAAATTATCGCCACCAAATCGCTGCCACATCCAAAAATAGATAAATTACATGCATGACAATTTCACATAAAATACAAAAAAAATCCAAAAAGATGTTTTCTTCTCATTTCCTTCTAGCAATAACTTGAATAGATGTAGTTTACTTCCTCAGTGGGTAATGGCATTCATTTCATAGGTTTTCATCTCTCTTTCTGCAAAAGTAGGGTTAGTTGGTAAATTAAGGTTTGCTAGGTTTTGTTTTACATTCCAGTCTTCTTTCTCTTTCTACAAGTAGAATCGCCTCTGTAGAGTAAGCTTTCCTTTCTTTCATAATATTTAAATCTTCTTTTGGAATTCATAGAAGTTGGATTGAGCTCCTAGTGATCTTGTGCTAGCTGACCAAGTGACAGTGTGCAGTGAGAACTAGCACTTGTGCATACAGCACTGTCGCTTCCAAGGTTGTTACGAACTACTGGGTTGATAAAAGTAAAGTAGGAAGCCCCAAGAGTTGCAGCATTATTGCTGCAATACTAGTGCTCACCAATAGGGAGCTCAACAAGCTCACTATTAAAGATAAATTTCTCATTCCTATCATTGATGAATTATTGGATGAATTGCACGGATCAATTTACATTACCAAGTTGGATCTTCAATCAGGATATCATCAAATCAAAATGAAGACTGAAGACATTCCAAAAACAACATTTAGAACTCATGAGGGTCATTATGAATTTTTTGTCATGCCTTTTGGGCTTACTAATGCACCTTCTACATTTCAAGGTTTGATGAATTCCATTTTCAAACCATTCCTTAGAAAATTTGTGTTAGTATTTTTTGATGATATACTAATCTACAGCAATTCTTGGAAGGATCATGTTCAACATGTTGACAAGGTGCTCAAACTATTGGAGGAGAAACAATTATATGCAAAAACCTCCAAATGTTTCTTTAGAGTACAAGAGGTAGAATATCTAGGTCATATTTTATCTCATGAAGGTGTTAAGGTAGACCCTAGAAAAATTAAAGCCTTTAAGGAATGGAAAATCCCCACATCCATAAAGCATCTGCAAGTATTTCTTGGGTTGACAGGGTATTATCACAATTTTGTTAAAAACTATGGGAGAATAGCAACACCTCTAACAACATTATTGAAGAAAGATGCATTTTCTTGGACTCCAGAAGCAACGAAGGCCTTTGAAGATCTTAAAGAGGTAATGTGCCAAGCACCAGTCTTAGCTATGCCATGTAGGTTTTAACCCTGTATAGAAATTACCTGCATACAAATTCTAGAACAAAGAAAATAAACAATGCGAGAGCATAACATATAAAACACATATGCACAGAGATTTCCCCTGGATCCCAAAAACGGGACTACCTGCTTGATTTTTCATTATGTTCCTTTCAATGTTACAATGCATATTTATACATGCCGAAGCATCCAATACCATGGACTGAAAACCATCGTGTCCAAAACCATGGACCGAAAACCATAGGTAGGTTCGCCTAACCTAATATAGGGTCCAAAAAAAAAATTCCCGGGGTGCTACCCCGAACCCCGTAGAAGGGGGGCTACCCACCCCCCTCAAACCCCCCCACTGCGCAATCGGCGCAACGAAGGGGGGGCTCCGCGCCCCCTCTAACCCCCCGGTTCACTACATAGGTTAGTCATGGAAAGAATATAACACAACCCAACATGCCAGACTTCACAAAATCCTTTATTGTGGAATGTGATGCCTCAGGAAATGGAATTGGTGTTGTTTTAATGCAAGAAGAAAGACCCATTGCTTTCGAAATTCGTCCAATCAAAGGAAAGTATTTACACAGATATTTATGAGAAGGAAATGTTGGAAATACTACTTGCACTAAAAAAATGGCCACCTTACCTAATGGGAAGACACATCAAGGTAAAAACGGATCATGATAGTCTTAAATACTTTCTAGACAAATATTATCTTCCGAAGAGCTAAAAAAACGGGTCACAGAGATGTTGGGTTATGACTTTGAAATAATCTACAAAAAAAGGGAGGCAAAATGTTTTTGCAGATGCACTCTCTAGAAAGGATAAGGATGTGGAAGCATTGCTTTGCACCATTTCTATTATCCAACCAAATTGGATAAACGAAGCAAGAGATGAATGGAAGAATGATGAAGAAGTGTGGGCACTCATTCAAAAGTTACAACAAGATCCCAGTGCATCTGATACATTTAGCTGGAAAAATGATTCACTAAGGTACAAAGATCACTTATATCTCTGTAAGAATTCCCAACTCAAAAAAAAAGATTCTTATGGAATTTCACACCTCTCCCTTAGGAGGGCACTTAGGATTTTTAAAAACTTACCACTGGGTTAAGAAGGAATTTTTTTGGGATGGCCTTAAATCTGATATTCAAAAGTTTGTGGCGAAATGTTTCGTTTTCCAACAAAATAAATTTGAAACAATTAAGACCCCGGGTCTATTACAACCTTTACCCATTCCAAGTCAACGTTTGGAGGAGGTTTTAATGGATTTTATCACAGGTTTACCCAAGTCCGAAGGAAAGAGTGTCATCATGGTGGTAGTTGATAGACTTACCACGTATGCACACTTTTGTGCATTATCTCATCCCTTAAAGTCCAGTACAGTTGCTACTACATTTATGGAAATAATTCAAAAGCTACATGGAAACCCACAGATTATTGTGAGCGATAGAAATCCCATTTTCACTGGAAATTTTTGGACAGAATTATTTTCTTATCTGGGTACTCAGTTAGCTCATAGCTCATCTTATCATCCTCAATCTAATGGGAAAACTAAGATAGTGAAAATATTTTTGGAAGGATAATTTCGTTGCTTTGTATCTTATAAATAGACATAATGGGTCAAATGGTTTCCTCTGGTTGAATGGTGGTATAACACTTCCTTTCATATTGCAGCAAAAATGACCCCATTTATGGCACTTTATGGATATCATCCAGTGTCCATCACATCATATTTAAGTGAAAATTCCAAGGTTCAAGCAGTGGAATATTACATCGAGCATCAACAACAAGTTCTCCAACTCTTAAAGGATAACCTCACTTTGGCGCGGAATAGAATGAAAAAACAGGCAAATCAACATCGCAGCGAAAGAAGTTTTGGTGTAGGTGACTGGGTATTTCTACGGTGACAACCATACAAACAAGTGTCCTTCAAGAAAGCTAAGAAGGATAATAAATTATCACCAAAGTATTATGGTTCATACAAGGTGTTACAAAAGATTGGTACTACGGCATAAAAATTGGAGCTTCCTACAACTTCCTGAGTGCACCCAGTTTTCCATGTGTCATGCTTAAAGAAGGTTATAGATGACAAGCTCCCAGTTCAAACAATATTTCCAAAACTTGACGAAGAAGGAAAAACCATATTGGAACCTAAAGCAGTCACAAAAGTAAGAACTCGACACCTACGAAATCGATCAATTTTAGAGTATCTCATCAAGTGGCAGAACTTACCCGCTAAAGATTCCACATGGGAGGATGAGAATTTTATACAGATGCGTCCAAAACTACTCAAGCGTTGAGGACAACACTTTTCTAAAGGAGAGGGCATGTTTTTTTTTTTTTTTAACAAAGTTGGTTGCTATATTAATGGCTGAAAAAAAGAAAGGGAGTCCAGGCTCCTGAGGTACAATAGTTGCCGGTGACAGCTTGGATCATGAGATTTACAAAAAGGGGATATCTCCTTGATCCTTTTTCTACTGCTTTTACATCTATCAGTGACTAGGCTACTATAGATTCTTACATATTGGGACATCCAAAATTGACACTTGCAAAACATATTAATCTATGACTATGTGACTGATTTGCCTTGTAGTGGATTCCTCTTGCTGCTGATCCACTCCCTCTTGCTTGGCACTTGAGGAGCTGGTGGCTACAGTATTTTTCTTTTCGATCATATATTGCAGGATGGAGATCAATTCTTCAGCATGGCTACATCGATTGGAGAGCTGGCGAAACTGCTCTTGCAGAGAGGCAGCTCTATGAAAAAAGAGATCTATTTCAGCCCTGTATTTCTCATTCATAATACGGTTCTGATCTTCAAGCCTACGATTCTGATCTTCTAGCCTATGATTCTGTTCTTCAAGTCTGTTTTCCAGGATCCTCTGCTACTCCTCCAGGATGCTCTGCTGAGTGCTGACTTCTTCAAGCTTGGCTTGCAAGTCTGCACAGTGCAAACAATCCTCACTGCAGGCTATAATAGTGACTGAGAGATAAAGGAGACCTGAGAAGGAAATTTCAAGAGCAAGGAAGAGGCGCACTGAGGTGTTAGGCAAGAGCGCCGAAAGAGGGACACTAAGGTTACTGAGAGGTGTCACAGAGAATATGAAAGCCCAGTGGTTATAGAGGACGCAGAGATAGGAACGATATGCGCAGCGAATCACGGAGACCTGGGAGAGATTATGACAGAAAACGCAGTGGGTTAAGTGCTGCAGAGACAGCTCCTTAGGCTGAAGAAAGTCTGAGTGCACTAACCACCTACAAATTAAAGGGCTTGCAGGGAAAATATAAGTGACACTAAAGTTACTGAGGGGCACAGCAGAGAGTCTGAGGGCCAAGAGATTTCAGAGGATGCAGAGATAGAAACGATTTGCGCAGCGAGTCAAGGAGACCAGGGAGAGATTATGACAGCAAACGCAGCGGGTTGAACGCTGCTGAGACATCTTCTCAGGTGAACAGACTGCTAGCGCTAACGATATACAAAATAAAGAGCTTGCAGGGGAGATATAAGGGCCGGATTGAGGGGCGCATAGGGAGCAGGAGGAGCTCCTGAATCGGGAGACGCGGCAGCTCAAAAGGAGGGCAAGAGAAATGATAAACAACTGAGCGCAAAAGAGATGAAATGAAGGGGTTAAAATAGCAAAACACAGCGAGAGTGACCAAAGGAGGAGAAGACAGGTCATGGGAATCAAGCTGGTCTGAGAAAAATCCTGAGGCAGCCTGAAGCCAGATCTTACAGTGGATCCGTCGGCGTTCTCCATTTGACTGTCGCTGTTGCAGGGTAAGGAAATGATTGTCTGATGCTGTGCAGCAATGGTGCAGTGGGTCGTCCTCTTGACGGCACGAAGATTACAGTTCTCACACGCTTTATCAGTGGCGCTGGAATGGACGCTGCTGCTTTTATTAACATTCGTGGAATAGGTTGATCTACATCTGAAGAATTACATCTGAGGGTGTCGGCTGGCCTCCCGCACACTTTATTGGCCCTTTCATCCGCTTCCTTATTTAGGTTTCGGAGGACATGGAAGAAGTGTATCTCGTCTATGTTCTGAAGGAGGAGCCAATTGCGGAGAATGACTTGCTGCAGCGTAGTGTTGGGCGAGTTCTGTTGATGTATCATTAAACGAATTACTATTGAGGAGTCCCCAAATACCTTAACTCTTTTAATTCCCATTTTACACAGTTGGAATAGGCCCTGATACAGAGCTAAAGCTTCGGCTCTGTTATTTGTTACCTTGCCTAAGCTCCACTCGTAACTGAGAATGTGTTCCCCGTTTTCATTAAGGATTAGGCCCCCTACTCCAGCTGTGCCTGGATTTGATTTGGAGGCCCCATCAAAGAAAAGAGAGTGACAATTGTTCCCTTGTATCCAGCTATTAAATTCTTGCTCTTGGAGTCTAACTTCCCAAGGTCTGTCCTGCCTCTTGTTCGGTTTGTCCTTCTTGAAATTGCCCTGGATATGATGATGCCTTTCCAAAATATAACTTATTATGGTTCGCTCCTCAACTGTGAAGTCTGATGCCTTAATTTTCCCTGTGGTGTTGATTGCAATTGCTTCCTGGGCAAGGCTTTTGGCTTTGATGCAAGTTGTTCGGAACATTGGGGCTCTTGTCTTGAAAGATTTTTTTGTTTCTTGCTAGCCAGATTCGCCACAGCAGAGTATGGGGGAGAGTGTCCCAAACTCTTTTCACCAAGCTGCTTCTTTTTTCTTTCCAGGGACGGCTTTTTTTCTAGATATAAATTGTCTCAGCTATGCTATGCTAAGGATTCCAAGTTAGGTTGCCGAGAGAGGACATCTTTCTCCAACATTCAGTAGCAAAGGGGCACTCTAAAAATAAGTGGTGCATTGTTTCTTCAGCGTTGCAACAATTGGGGCATCTTGAAGGACCATTGATTCCTCTTTTGATTAAGTTCTCTACTGTAAGAATTTTGCCCTTTAGGAGGAGCCATATGAAGAATTTAATCTTTGGAAGGGCTTCTGTGCACCAAACAATTTTCCAGTGATTCCACAGAGGCATCTGGAAGGTGCTGTTGCAGATGTATTGATGACCTGATTTTATAGTATAGATGGATCCTGAAGGATCCCAACGGAAGCTATCCACTCCCTCCTTTTTAATAGAGGCCTTGTTGTGAAGATGCTTCTTTAGGGAGCTGAAGTTGGTTTCTAATGCTGTGGGGATCTCTGGAAAAGACCAACCAAACCAAGCATGAGAGCGGGGGTCCCAATTGGAGATTTGATCCAGGTTATGAAGGCCTCTACTATTGAGATAGTTGATGATAGGGATGACTTCCTGATGCATGTTCAAGGGTGGAAGCCCCATGATTTTATCTGATCCAAAATTGATGTTGTTTCCCAACCCTGGAACCTTTGAAGTATTTTGCTTAAGAATAGGGAGAGGTTTCTTGCATAGCCGCCAGATTTTGGAGGATTCTCTATTTGGCATGTTGGAATCTAGGAGATGTTGCCTGGGGAAATTGAGGTATTTGATCTCCAGCACCTTTTTCCACCATGCTGTGGATCCAGTTATTAACCTCCAAACCATTTTCACACCAAAGGCTAAGTTTATGATTTTTGGGGATCTGAATCCAAGACCCCCTCTATCTTGAGATTGAATGACATGTTTCCAATTTACCAAGTTGAACCTACTTTTTTCATTCTTTCCCCCTTGCCATAGAAAATGGCGAAGAGAGATTTCCAATTTATGATGGAAAATGGCGGGTGCCTGATATAAAGTAAAGCGGTAAAGAGGAAGAGACGTGATACCTGATTTTAGGAGGATGAGTCTGCCTGCCAGGTTAAGCCACATTGTCCCCCATTGCTGCACTTTTCTTTTTACTTTGTTGATGATCTCATTCCAAGTTTCCGCCTTCAGAGGCCCCAGACTCACTGGCATGCCCAAGTAGGAGAAGTGGTTCCATTCAAGTTTACATGTGACACCAAAGATGCTAGCTATGCTATGGACCATTTGATTTGTTATATTCCATCCGTAAACACAGCTTTTATGAAAATTTACTGCCCCTCCTGAGTACCCCATATATTGATCTAGCATGTTCTTAAACCGCCTTGCGATAGTTGTTGATGCACCCCCAATAAGTAGTGTGTCGTTTGCAAACTGAGAATGGTTAATGTTTTAGACCCCATTCCCATATTTGATTCCAGTTATAAGACCCACTCTTCTATTGTGGTCCAAGGCTTGGCTGAATGATTCTGCCATGAGAATGAAAAGGTAAGGGGAGAGAGGGCAGCCTTGTCTGAGGCCCCGGGTGGATTGAAAGGCTTCACCAGGACGACCATTGATCAAGGGGTAGATCCATGGTCCAGATATACAAGCAGCGATGGTATTAATGAAGAGAGAATCGAAGCCCATCTTCTTTAAGACAGTGAACAAGAAGGAGTACCTTACTCCGTCAAAGGCGTTTTCTAAATCAAGCTTTAACACAAATCCTTTCCCTTACCTGGATAGGCTCGAGTGGATGGCTTCTTGAACCAGAAGGATAGAGTCATGTATATGTCTATTAGGTATAAACCCACCTTGATTTTCAGATATCATGGAGGGGAGAAAAGGCTTGAGTCTCATGGCTAGGATTTTGGTAAAAATTTTGTAAGAAGAGTTGCAGAGAGATATGGGTCGAAATTTGGAGAAGGAGGTGGGCCGATTCTCCTTAGGAATGAGAGCGAGGAAAGTGGAGTTGGTGAATCCTCCCAGTTTTCCTTTTCTTTGCACCCATCTAAACATCTTTGCTAAATCTTTCTTAATCAAGTTCCAAAATTCCCTATAGAAGCAGATGGGAAATCCGTCAGGCCCAAGTGCCTTGTCTAGATGCAGAGTCCAGATTGTTCTTTTGATTTCCTCTTCATCAATTTCACTGTTTAGAATATCATTTAGCTCCTTGGTGATGCCCTTGGGCAAGTGCTGAAGCAAATCTGAGTAATCTTATGCCCCTTGGAATTCAGTGAGAAGGTCACTGTAATGTTTGGAGGCAGCCTTATTTATGGCCTCTTGAGTGCTGTGCCTATTTCCTTCACTATCTATGATTGTATTCACATTATTTCTGAGCTTTCGAGCAGTGGCCTATTTATGGAAATAAGCTGTATTTTTGTCTCCCCCTTGTAACCATAATTGCCTAGATTTAATTCTCCACTTAATTTCTTCCTCTCTATTGACATGATTTAGCTGTTCATGCAGTGCGTTCTCCTGGTCTTTATATTGTTGAGATAGACCTTGCTCTTCTATCTTGGTTTGTACATCTTCTAAGTCTTTTTTAACTTTCTTTTTTGTCTCCTCTGGTTCCTGGTAACTATCTCTGGCCCAATCTTTGAGTGCCTTCTTGACGTTCTTTAATTTGGTCTCCCATATGAAGCTTGGTGAACCCTCCACATGATGTCTCCAAACAGCCTCGATGATCGCTCTAGCTGTAGGATTGCGGGTCCATAGAGGGATAAATTTAAAGGGAATCAGACCAAGAGGGCGATGTGCCTCCAGATTTAAGGAGATAGGGTACTGATCGGAGGCAGAAGTGCTGAGGATGTTGGTATATCCAACAGAAAAAGTTGTGAGGAATGATATATTGACCAGAAATCTATCAAGGTGTTCCACAATGTTGCCACTTCCTATTCTTCGGTTGCTCTAGGTGTATCTGCGGTTTTTTGGAATTATGTCCACTAATTCATTCTCCTGTATAATTGCTTCCAGATGGTTTCTGAAAGGATCATGAGCAAAATTTCCTCCTCTTTTTTCATTAGCATGCAGAATCATATTAAAGTCTCCAGTGAATATGAGATTTGTAGTGCTTTCGCCTTCAATGCTTTCCTTCAAGTTGTCCCAACAAATCTCCTTTTCTTTGTAATGATTGGGTACATACACATTATATATGACTACGTTTTTGTCCCCTGTTCTGCTTTCAAGATTGGTTCTGATCCAATTTTGGTTGATAATGGCGGAGTTGCCAATCCATCTATGGTTGTCCCAAATGGTGACTATCCCTCCAGAGGCTCCTCTGGAGCCGCTAATACTTCCTAAGTACTGCTTCTGGTGATCTATGATTTTTTTCATTTCTTGTTGATCTTGTTTTGTTTCTTGAATCAGCATTATTTCAGGTTTCTCATTTTAAAGTAGATCTCTGAGGGCTGTTATTTTGGAGGGGTGCCCCAGTCCCCTGCTGTTCCATGAAAGGATTATCATCATGATGCATTGGGTGTGTGGAGAGGTGCTCGCCTCTCTTGATATTTGCAAGTCGCCTCTTTCTCGTGGTGTCCAATGATGAAGGATTCCATTGGAGTTTGAATGCCCATAGCAATGTCCTTCTGGGCATTCTCATCTCTGTGTTGCTTGGCCGATTTTCTGCCTGGTCCTAGTTTCTTATACGTATCACTTGTTGTTCCATGTTCTTTTGAGGAACTCCTAGTGGTCCTTGTAAGAGGCGCCTCAAGGGAGGGCTGAGAAGAGGAGATCGGAGGCAGATGGGAGTCGGAGGGTTCTGAAGCGGGATTGTCAGGAGTGGGATCCTCAGTGGATAGGATAAGAAAGGGGTTGGAGGAGGAGGGGATAGGCGGATCTTGAGAGAGGCTAGAGGGGAAGGGAGGAGGGGAAGGGGCGCGCTGGATGGAAGGTCCATGAATGTCAGAATTCAGAGCAGGTTTGGAGGGGGGGACAGATTTCTTTTTTTTTACAGGCTCCCAATGTCCATCTTGCTCTTCATTATCAATGTTAAAAATTTTAGTGCATCTATTCGCAAAATGTCCATATTCATGACATACCTTACACTTGAACGGTATCTACTCATAATCCAGCTGCTGAATATGGCTCCAATCGTCCACTTTTAGCTTTATAGCTTCAGGTAGTCCTCTTCCTAGATCCACCTCGACACAGATCCTTGCACAGGCTTGCATGTTGTCCTTGGGCTTGCTTCTATCGATGTATTTGCCAACCGCGTTCCCTATTGCCTTAACCGATTCATCTCCCCAGCAATGTAGCGGAAGAAGGGGAAGACGAACCCAAACTGGAACAGCATTGGGGATGTCCAGCTCCGGATCGAAATCAGGGGTCCATTTATTGAGATAGATACCTCTGGAGTCCATGAAGGCCCGTTTCTAAAGATTAGGTCCTTGTCTGCTTTAGATTCAAAATGAAATGTGTAATAGCCTTTCCCACAAAATCTTATTGATATTTTCCCCGGGATCTTGTCAGAACAGTTGCGTACTACCCATCTTTGCACAGTTCTTGGTGATGTCCATAACCCAATAAATTGCCCGATGAGTCCTTTCTCAGCCAAGGAGAGTGCTGCCATGCGAGGAAGAGTTGGGGGAAGCTGGACTTCCTGAAGAATGTCAAGTTTCTTTACAAATTTCGAGATTGCAGGTCTGGGGCGCAGAGGAGGGAGAGATTTTACCAGATCTGAGAAGGCTTTCTCAAGATCCTCCTGAGATGAATCTGGGGGGGCCATGGCTGAGGCCAAGGCCCAGATCGCTGCGATGCTAGGCCGATCCGCTAAGCTCTGCCTGCACGCGCTGCTCCAATCGCCGCACTGCTCAAGTTCATTTGCTAATAAAGGAGAGGGCATGTTAGGTTCCTATAATACTAGGTATTCCCTTATTATTATTCTCATTGTAGCCCCTTATTTTTATTGTTGTGCCCATGTTGTCCCCATATTGTTATTATTATACCCCATAGAAGCCCACTATTTTTATTGTTGTGCCCTTACATTATTATTGTTATGTCGGCTCTGATTATATTGTGACCCCTTGGACTCCTATATATAGAAAGGGTGTCTTGTGATTGGTATCATCCAAGAATTTTTCATTTGTGTAATGCAAAGGAGGTTGCCCGCTCAAAGAAGCTGAATTTAAAGTCGTAGATCTATCTTTTCTTCTATTTTGTGAGTTGTTTGCATAACATGATTTGACTAGAATATAACCCTAGTGGAAAGAAAGACAACAGACGATCCCCATAACAAGAAAATTGAGAGAATTAATATCATTATATGCTAGGTGTCATAGTTAGTTTAGATAATGTTCAGTTTGTTACATTTTAGTTCGGACTTTCTCTAATTATTTATTATTGTTTGTTTCCTTGTCTCTTATGTAGTTTATTTAACTCATTTTGAATGATGAGAATAATTGTTCACTATATTCACAATTTTAATTCATTCATCATGTATTTCTACCTTTGCATGCTTTGTCATTGAGAGAATTAATATCACTGTCAGCTAGGTGTCATAGTTAGTTTATGTTTTGTCCAGTTTGTTGAGTTTTAGTTGGGAATTTCTCCAGTTATTTATTTTTACTTGTTTCCTTGTCTCCTATGTAGTTTATTTAATTGATTTTGAATGATGAGAAGAGTTGTTTTATCTATTCACAATTTGAATTCATTCTTTGTGTGCTTTCGCCTCTCCAAGGAGAGCAACATTTCAAATTTTTTGTGGTCATAAAGAAATAGCAGAGGTTGTGAGGAGCTCGAGGACAAGAGGCTAGGAGAATCTTGAGGTCAAGAGGAGCTATCGGTAATATTTTTTTAAAACAAACAGAGAAGGTGTGACAGAAGTTTGACTTTCACACCTCTAAAAAAAGAAAAAAATGACAAAAATGATAAACTTGCGAAACTGCAAATTCTGGAAACTGTCGCAGCCTATCAGTGAATGTAGTGTGAAAGATTTCACAGCCGCTATCTATTGGGAAGTGCAACAACCAAACAAAAAGTCACTTACAAAAGCAAATGTGTCATTCACCTTTGTAGTATGGATCCATTTTGTTCTAATGTGCATCCTCTCCAAATCACAAACTATTAGCCATGAAAATTCAAAGTTTTTTTTAGTCCAAGGGCGAAAATCCATGAAAGTCAAGCCTTTTCGTAGTGAATCCATTCCTTTGATATTCGTCAGGCAAGTTTTTTTTTTTTTAACAAAGTTATTTTATAAAGGGAAAAGGGTCATTCATACAAAGGAAATTTTCGTTTGTTTTAAGAAAAAAAATTTCAAAAGAAGTTTTTTCTCATTCAAGATTCTTTTGAGAAAAAAAAATTTGAAGAGGAGTTTCTTTATTTCAAAGAGAAAAATCAAATGATTTAAAAATAATTTGTAAGGGTAATTTAGAAGGAGTTTGTTAAGAAAAAGGCATGTGACCATATTCAAAAAATGGCTTCCTCCACTGCTTTATCACAAACCCTAGTTTTTCTTGGCAAAAATTATGAGTTTTGGTCTTTACGGATGAAGAATTTTCTACAAGCCCAAGAGTTTTGGGATACACTTTAGAACGCCTATGTAGAACCAACCCAAGAAGCATTGGAATCCATGAATAATAATCAAAGGAATGCAATTTTTGGACTAAGAAAGAAGGAACATAGAGAAAAATGTTGGATCTAGACTTCAGTCGATGACTCTATCTTTAACAAGATAATTGGTGCATAAAAAACAAAATAAGCTTAGGATATTCTCAAGGATACATACCAGGGTAATGATATAGTGACTAATGTTAAATTACAAACATTGTGAGCTTATTTCAAAACCCTAAAGATTGCTAACACATAAAATGTTTCACAGTTCATGACTAGAGTCATGGGCATTTTCAATAAAATCAAACATATTGGTGAAACCATTACAGATCAAAAGATAGTTGAAAAAATCCTTCGAAGTCTGCCAAAGAAATATGACATGGTTGTAGCAGCCAATCTGGAATCTAAAGATCTTACAATTCTCTCAGTAGAACAATTGATTGGGTCACTTTTGTGACATGAAACAGACTTAACCTAGGAGATGAAACAATATTTCAAAGAACAAGTCTCTATTAATAGAGGCTGAGGCTGAGGATATAGAGGCAGAAGCTAGCAAGACAAAGGCAGAGGTAGATGCAGATCTACAAAACATCATCATGCAATAGAGGAGTCGAAATCTTCACAAAAACAAGCATTGAGAAGCAAAACATGGATCAAATCTAATGTCCAATGGTATTACTTCAAGAATTTTGGGTATTATGAAGATGAATGCAGAAAGAAACAGCCAAATCAACAAAGGGGAAATTTCCATATCTCCAACAATGAAGGAGAATACTCTGAAACCATGTTTCTTCCTGCCATATTTCTGAAGGCAATCACAATGAGGACCTTCAATTGTTGGACAGTGGTTGAAACAACCATATGACAGGTAACAAAAATCTTCTTTCTTGCATTGATGCTTCCATAACATCTGAAATTACTCTAGGAGATCATTCTCGTATAAGATTCGAAGGGAAAGGTATTGTTTCTATTCTCACTAAAAAAATCAATAGAGACATGTACCTGATGTTTATTATGTTCCACATTTGAATCATAATCTCATTAGTGTAGGTCAATTAATGGGGCATGGTTATGATGTAATATTCCAAGGTGCCACATGTTATAGATATGACAAACCTCCCAATAGAAGACTAATAGCAAAGGTTGAAAAAACCAAGAATAGGATGTTTCCTTTGACTCTTAGAAATCAAAATCTCTCAGATTTTTTTGCACAGGATGTGTCAAGTATAGATGAGTCACAGTTATGGAATTCTAGGTATGGGCATATTCCCTTCAAGATTCTAAGTATTATACAGAAACATTCTATGGTCATTGGTCTTCCTATTGTGAATAAAAAGTATTGTAACTATGAAATATTTATCCTAGCAAAGCATAAAAGAGATATCTTTCCCGCATCTTCCACTAGAGAAAAAGATCCTTTCGTGCTAGTCCATTCATATATGTGTGTCCCAATGCAAACACAATTTATTGGTGACAGTCTTTATTTTATGAACTTCATTAATGATTATAGTAAGAATATATGGATTTATTTTCTCAAAAATAAATCTAATACTTTCTCAAGATTCAAAGAGTTCAAAGTAGAAGAAAAAATAAAAGTGGAAATCCTTTAAAACTACTCAGGTCGGACAGAGGAGAAGAATACAGTTCCAATGATTTCAAATCATTTTGTCAACAAGGAATCAACATGAAGAACACAAGAAGATACGCTCCACAAATGGAATGGAGTAGAAGAAAGAAAAAACAATCAACAATGAATATGACAAGATGCATGCTTCGTGAGAAGAAGTTGTCCAACGATTATCGGATTGAAGTAGTTGCTACTGCAATATATGTTATCAACATATCTCCAACAACTAGTGTAAAAGATGTAGTACCTCAAGAAGCTTGGGATGGTAAGAAGGTGAATGTCTCTCACTTTCGAATTTTTGGTTATGTAGCAGTTGCACAAGTTCACGAAAGAAATTTGATGATAGAAGTGAAAGATGTATTTTTGTAAGCTATAGTGAATAATCAAAAGCCTATAGACTATACAATCTAGTCACCAAGAAATTTGTTGTAAAAAGATATGTTTAATTTTTTTAATATAAATCTTGGTATAAATGAATTGATGAATCTTTAAATCAACCTATTCATCCTCCATAGCTTCCAAGATTGCAAGTTTAGGAAGATCCATACCACTCTGAAAAATGTTACATCTCCCAGCAGTGAATCCAACAGTGATTCATCATCTTCATAAGACAATTAGAAAACTAGAAGCATCAGAGAAATATATGAGAAAGAGCTTGACTTTTATCAACATAACCAACCAACCCATTTTGAAGAAGAAAAAAAGATAAACATTGGTTGATGCAATAAATCAGGAAATAACTGTCATAGAGAAGAACAAGACTTGGGAGCTAGTTGATCTCCCGAAATACAAAACTAGCATTGGGTAAAGTGGGTATACAAGACCAAACTTAATGAAAAGGGAGAAATTGAGAAACATAAGGCAAGGATGGCTGCCAAAGGATTCTCACAATAATTTGGTGTCGAATATGGTGAAACCTTTGCTCAAGCAGCAAGGTTAGACATAATCAAAACTATTCTGGCCACAACAACTCAACACAAATGGAAACTTTTTCAACTTGATGTAAAATATGCGTTCTTAAATGGAATATTGCATGAAGAGGTTTATGTGGACAAGCCCCCTAGTTTTGAAGTCCCAAGATAGGAGCATAAGATGTACATTTTGAAGAAAGCCTTATATGGCTTAAAAAAAGCTCCCCAAGCTTGGTACAGTCAAATCAACACCTATCTTATCAAAAGTGGATTTCGCACAAGTAGCCATGAGCCAACTTTGTATACCAAAACTCATGAAGGTAAAATTCTCATTGTTTTCCTTTATGTTGATGATCTACATTATACAAGAAATATGATGTTAGAAGAATTCAAAACTTCCATTCAAATAGAGTTTGATATGACTAATATAGGGCTCATTAAGTACTTCTTAGGCATTGAAATTCAACAATCTGCTAATGGCATTTTTGTTTTCCAACAAAAGTATACCAATGACATCCTCCAAAAGTTTAGAATAATCAACTGCAAACTAGCTGAAACTCCAATTGCTCCAAGGACCAAGCTGAGAAAACAAGATGAAGGACCACCAATAGATTCTACATTGTATAAAAATCTAGATGGTAGTCTCTTGTATCCCACTACAACTAGAACTGACATCATGTTTGCAGCTAGTTGTGTGTAACCGCCTCCTCCCACATTTACCCACATTCACTGGTTTTCCTAGGGTAAACATGAGCTGAGGGTCACTATGATAAGACTCAGCCTCCTATATGGCCTTAAGGAAATTGAGTCAACAACTTAAGACCTTATTGACTTCCCTCGAGTGTTACAAGACCTCCAGGAGTTACCCAACCCCTCCAGGTTTCCCACCCTTGAGCTAATTCTCTTTTTCACTAGCCTAGGCTCTCATTCTCTCCCTTGATAAGGCCTACAAGTGACTGTAAGCCTCTAGTCACTCCCATACACCTGCTTCCCAACAACTATGGAATTTTTGAGTGAGTTCTGTGCTAGTGACCCCAAATTCTGACCCACTTTTTCAAGGCTAGGACTCAGGCTTCTACCCATAACTCAATGAAACTTCCAAAAATGATTAATAACATAGAAACAAAGCTTCTAAACTAAGAAATTAAGTAAGGACTTGACCTGGCCTCTCCCAACCAGAACAGGGATTCCTTCAAACACATGGTAAACATGCAACCTATAGGTTATGAATGCATATCTGAACATAGACATCATAAACTTATATGAGGTTTACCAAGAAGGACTAATTACCTCTCACAATAGATACAACAATACCAATTTGATCATGCATTCATTAATTATACATTCATTACTTAAAATTTGATAAGAGTCATACTTAAATATGTGATATAACCATGTTTATAACCAACATATAATTAGGTAGATAACAAGGATAGAACAACCATTAAAGCCACATAATAACAAGTATAATTACTCATCAAAGACAAGGGAAATTTACCTCTTATTAACAATATGAAAAAACCAACCAAGTTTGGGACTTCCACATACCACCCGACCATAGATTGGGCTTAACAAAATCTTTATTTCATCCAATCACCCTTATGCCATATTCCAAGCATGAATGTGGGATATTATGGGATAAATCAATCCATAAACAACCAAGGGAACCCAGAGGTTAAACTACCTCCACCCTCACTATACCATGATCTCACCTAAACCAGTCCTAAGATAATAAAAAAAAACCAAACATAGTTTGGATGCCTCAGAATTCCTTCACCATCCCTTAAGGAATTTTACTCTCTCCTCCCACCTGTTGAGGGCTTCCCGGAGAAAACCATCTCCACCCCCAACCCTTGGGATTTTCCTGAGACCACCTCACCCAGATCCCAAACCTTCCGGCAATCCAAATATCAACCAAGGAAGAATCCCATCACACCAAGGCTATCCAGAAATGGTAAGGTAAGGCTAAAGCCACTGTTGAAACCTAAAAAAACCATGCCAATGATAGCAAATGAACGAAATATACACATGCACAAACCACGCATGTCAAAACCAGCTAGGATATCATACATCCAACCTATTACCTGCAATTATTCTTGTTGAAGCTGCTTGATCCAACCTTTCCTTTATTTATCCTTGCTTTCCATTGATTTCCTTGTCCTTCCTCTGCTTTGCTTGTCCTTCCTCTACTTTGCTTGTCCTTCCTTTTCTTGCTTGATTTCCTTCTCCTCTTAGTGCTCTTCTCCTCTCTTAGACTAATTCTGAAACTGAACTGACAAAAGGCCCCAAGCTGATGCTCTGGTGTCTTTTTATCATTCATGCATCTAATTTCTTCATGTTTCCTCACATGCAACCAGTGAGAATTCACCTCCCCTTTCACCTACCTTCCTCTATTTTCATAAATAAAATACCAATAATGCCTTTTTTTCCTTTTCAAAGCCTTTGCCATTGCCTTTGCCAATTTCCCCTTAGTCATAATACACAACAAGTGAAGCCCACTAGGATGTTTTTCCCAACATTTAGCTTGGAGTATGTTTCCCATGACCTTGGTCTTATTTTGTCTTTATTAACTTTATTACAAGAACTTTTAACCCAGGGTTTTGTGGAGTATCAAAAAAGGTATGTTTCGATGGTTATTTCAGTATCTTTTCATTAGAACTTATAAGCCTTTTGCATTAGAAACTTAGACAATAATAAGGATTTAAACGAAACACGTGAGATTAATAGAAAACGATGATAATTGTCATTCCTATGTGCAGGAAGGAGGAAAAACGGAAAGTGACCATCCCAAAGGAAAAGACAAAGATGAACTACTTGTTGTCCCTTTGAGGGGAGACCGCGTGCAAACCAAATCAAAACGGACCAACCCAGGAAAGGAAGCGGAGATACCAGCTCGGAGCAGAAAAGGAAAGAAGTGACTCAGGATTAACAATTCTGCGAATCCCTCAGGATCTTAGATCCTGAGGGATCGCTATTTTATCTATTTCTGCAGCTAGATATCTCCGTCATCATCCTTATATAAGGGATAGTGTTGTTGGCTAGAAGGAGGACTTTTTATGTAATTTATTTTAAGAAGCATCAAGACTATGATCTTTATGTTCTGTTAAAGACTGGAGTTACTGTAATTCTACTTCATGCATTAATACAAACTTGGTTACTCTTTTATCTTTGAGCCTGGATCAATATTAAGAGGTGTACCCCTCGAGGCTAAGGGCCTGGCCCTGGAGGACACATGCTCTTGTACCATTACGCGTGGTTTCTGTGTGGTTTGTTTATCGACGTGATCTGGTAATTTGTTGTGTTTTAGGAACGTTTATATTACATGCTCTGTTATGTTTAACTCATTTAACGTTCCTGCAAACAAAAGTCTTATATTGACGCTGCATCATGTTACCAATTCTTTAAGTGTTGGTTAATCTCTACAGGATATTGTCATTCCATTACAGAGTTTTATGCGACTGTGCTTTAGCATTACAGCATTCATCTTGAAGAGTCTGATTTCACATAGTTATTGAATCCTTGGATGTTATTGTTTTCGTCTTGAGATGCAATCGTATGCTTCTATTTAGAGCGATAATAGAGTCAGATTAAGCACGTTGTGTTATATGGATTTTAGTATTATTTCATCTTGGATCCATAGGTAGTGTTGTTCCACAGTATGTGTACATCTTTTAAGAGCGAAGGATTGATGTTTGGCTTGGTGTGATTAAATAGAGTTACAGCTTGACGAACTTGGTTGTTGTTCCATTTCAATTGTTGTTCCATTTCTGAATTGTTGTTCCATTTCAATTGTTGTTCCATTTCTGGATTGTTGTTCCATTTCAATTGCTGATCTATTTCTGAATTGTTGTTCCATTTCAGTTGCTGTTCCATTTCAAGATTGTTGATTTGTTGTTTTATTTACTTGCCATTTCTTATTTGTTAAGGACAGTCTTAGGCTATAGTGAGCATCGGCATCTTCTACCTGGCTCCTAGACCTCTGATCTTCTCCCATCAGTTATGAAAGGGATGGGTTATTGCTACCAAACCCTTGACTGATGTGCTGTTTTATTTCATTGCTATTTTCTTTACTTGCCATTTCATTTATATTCATTAAGGACAATCTCAGGCTGTAGTGAGCGTCAGCATCTGCTACCTGGCTCCCATACCTCGGATCTGTTCTCATCAGTTACGAAAAGGATGGATTATTGCTACCGAACCTTTGACTGATGCATTGCTTGGTGTGATTTAGCCTTTTGAAGTAGTTAAGTTGTAGACACGCATTAATTTACTCTTGTATTTTTAAAAGTTGTACTACAAGCATTACTCTAACAAATGCTAAGCCTCAAACTGAGACACTCTTTGAAATAGCAAGACATTCCCAGATTGACATATTAATGTGAGTTAACTAGAGGTGAAAGAGACCCCTTTTATAGCTCTACATTTTGGCGCCGTTGCCGGGGAAAGAGTGTAGCCATTTGTTTTTTTAGGGTAGTGTATGAACCTGCTAGGAAAGAATTGGGTTTTGAAAATGGAAGGTAAGAACCTACGTACGAAGCATGTAAAAGCCCTGCTCCTTTGCCCGCTTTCCTGCAGATTTACTGCTATCTTCTTAAGAAGGATTTAGTAGTTATATTGAGTGCATGACTAAGCAAAAAAAGCCGGAGAAAAATCCCAAACCTTTGCCAAAGCCAGAAAAAGCTAAGGGGTCGGTCACCATTGGTCGATCAACCTTCATAAACGAAATCTATAAGAAAGCCGAATCTCAGCCTTCAGTAGGACCCAGGAAAGTTATTTCCAAACAACCTACTAGCTCCCTTCAGGCCACAGGTTCACCATTTGTAGCCTTCGCTGAGGTGCATAGTCAAACTGACAAACAAGACTTTCAAGAAATTGAAAATTCTATTCCAGAACGATTGCAAGAAGGGAATTTCAGTAATCTTTGTGAAGGCAAAGGGGAAACAGGGGAGACTGAGGAGCCGAGATCTCCTCTTAGGATAACTCAGCCATTGAATAGCCCAGACAAAGGGAGTGCAGTAAAAATTATTATTGAAGGGATCCAATCCCCTCAGACAAAAATCCCAGATAGAGGAAGTGCTATTAAAACTGTTCCTATCAAAGATATTCCCTCTCAACCTAGGAATACCCTCTTAGATATTCCGGAAGGTTATTGGCACATATTTGAGCCAATGGCTCAAAATCCGTCAAACACCCAAACCTCTACATTACAATACCCCATAGTGGATTCCACAGCAAATGCCCCCATGAAAGCAATCCCCCTTCAACATATCCCTACATTTCACGGGCTTACATCGGAGGACCCAGATGCATTTTTATTTGAATTTGATGTACTGTGTAGGGGATATGATTACACCACTGACCCCTAGAAACTAAAATTGTTCCCCTCTACTCTAAAAGGGGATGCGTTAAGATGGTTTATGGGACTAGGTGGTGGGGTTATAAATAACTGGGAACAAATGAAAGAATCCTTTTTGAAAAAATATCAAGACTATTGCAGGTCTAGAGAACTAAAAGATGAAATATTTCAGATGATAGCTAGACCAAATGAAACATTAGAAGAATATGTGGAACGTTTCCAGTATAATCTACAAAGATCTCCCTAAGCATCACTGCCTTTGCCTGGTAACGTGTTGAAAACAGCATTAATAAGGGGCATGAAAGAGCAATGAATTGAAACATTAAACATTATGGGGAAAGGGGATATTTATCAGGAAAGTTTTGCTGACATAATTGATTTATGCATCAGGATTTCGAGAGGCAGTACACGAATCAAACCAGTAGAACATGATCGGTTTGTAAGAGAAAAAAAGATCCCATTAGAAGGAGTAACGCGTGTGGAAATTGGAAATTTATTTGAAAATTTTAAAACTAATATACTAGGGACGCTGACTACACAATTGGACGTTTTGCAGGCCAAGCAGAAGCAAATGGAGGCAGAACAGAATTTAGCAATCTTCTGCCCCAGATGCAGGAAGAAGCATAGCCATAAGGAGTGTCCACTAGATACAGTCCAGATATGCACCATCTGTACAAGGGATCACTCTACAGAAATTTGTCCCTCATTACTTGGGCTGAAAGTAGTATATAAGGAGGTAAAAGAAGAACCAGAAGCAGTATATTTACTCAACCAGCACCGCCAGTGGTAGCCGCGACAAACTAGTATGTTTTCAGACCCAGCTCCTCCTTTTCAGTATCCGCAGTACAATACTCAACAGTATAATACATGGCAAAGTCAGTTTCAACCCCCATTTCCAAACTGGTCATCACAGTCATATCCTTCTGCGAACCCGTGGCTAAATCAGACAAGCCAATCTGGTTGGTCGAATCCTCCTTATCCCCCACCATACTGGAAAAAAAACCCATACCCACCACAATGGACTCCCCCCACTTCACAACGTTCAGTCTAGCAGACTAACTGGCAGAGACCAACACAACAGCCAGTAGGAAACATTCCTTTCCCTCAACCTACACTTCCAGCTTTACAGCAAAACCCCCAATCTAATTTGAGACCCCAACTCCCAGCCCAGCCCAATCCCAATCCAAATAACAAACCGGTCCAAGCTCTCCAAATTTTAGAAACACCAGAAGAAGGACCCGATATAAGGGAGTGCAATGATCTTCAGCTAAGATCTGGGCATATTGTCCAAAATGACGGAAATAAAACAGTTCAGATTGAAGATCAGTTAGCTAGAGAACATCTGTCACAAGAGGAGGATGTGAAAAGACAACAAACTCATAATCAAGCAACCACATCCTCTCCCCCGTTCCCAGAACGATTAGTCATACCTCGACCTATACAACAACCTAATTTTGAAATTCGGGGAGAATTACAAAATTTGTACATAAAAATTCCATTCCTCCAGGCCATTCAAGACATCCCGATATACGCAAAAACTATTAAAGAATTGTGCATAAAAACACCAAGGAGGAATATAATAGATAATCCAAGAGTTCAAGTAGTCGGCACTTTATCTGACCTATTATCAGGAAAGGAAACACCCATTAAGTATGAAGACCCAAGAAACCCAATAGTAATTGTTCAAATTTACGGTCAAACCTTGCCCAATGCCTTAGTTGATCTTGGAGTTGCAATCAATATATTGACAACCGCTACTTGCCAAAAGCTAGGCATTACATCTGCAGAACCCACCTCCACTCTGCTAGAATTGGTTGATCGATCTGTGGTTAGGCCGGAAGGCATACTACATGATGTCATGGTCTCGGTTGACTCCTGGGAATACCCAACTAATTTTCTGATAATAAATCCTAAAACCCGACTTGATGGACATCCATTGATCTTAGGAAGACCTTGGCTCGCTACCGCTGATGCCTATATCGATTGTCAGCAAGGGAACATTATCATAACCAAGGGAGCGGATATCAAGAATTTAGTATTATATCCCCCAGCACAGCCAAGCATCACAATAGTTAAAACTAATAGGCACCATGTATCATATCTTACTGATAACATTAGATCTCCATTAACTATACAAGAAGCACTTGAGTTCAAAGACCAAACAGAAGATGATGCCATTAGTAATTTCATTAGTCAAACTAAACTCACATCTCGTACCCAGTGTCGTATGATAAAAGCAACATTTGGTAACGAAGTAGAAGAGGAGCCTCTGAAAGATACACATGATCACACAATCCCTGTCACTTCAGTTGCACATAGCAAATTGTGGAAATTGAACCTGGAAAAACCTTAAACATTAACACCGACCTTGCACCCGAACAAGAAACAAAGCTCATCCATATCTTAAGGAAATATAAAGAAGCATTTTCATGGGATTACCCTGATATGAAAGGAATTGACCCTCAATTATGTACACACCACATCTACATAGAAAATGATGCAAGACCTGTTAGGTAGCCTCAGAGAAGACTAAATCCTCATCTAAAAGAAGTAGTAAAAGCCGAGCTTCAAAAACTTTTAGATGTTAACTTCATCTACCCTATCTATGATAGGATATGGGTCTCCCCGCTTGTGGTGGTATTAAAAAAGAATGGGAAGTGGAGAATCTGCGTGGACTACAGGGAGTTAAATAAAGCAACGCAAAAAGATCACTTTCCTCTCCCATTGATCGACCAAGTATTGGACACTTTAGCATGGAAGAAATTCTTTTCTTTCCTCGATGGCTTCAGTGGGTATAACCAAATTCAAATTGCCCCTGAAGATCAGGACAAAACTACTTTTACTTGTCCTTGGGGAACATTCGCCTACCGAGTTTTACCTTTGGTTATGTATGCTCTTCCACATTCCAAAGGGCTATGCTTAGCATTTTTGCAGATTAATATGAAGGACTGGAAGTATATATGGACGCTTACTCCATAGGAGATGAGTTTGATCAGCATTGACACCTAGGAAAAGTCCTACAACGTTGCATAGCTACCAGGCTTTGTTTAAGCCATGAAAAATGTTACATGATGATGACGGAAGGACTTATTTTAGGACACTATATTTCAGCAGCTGGCATTCAGGTAGACTCGGCAAAAATCCAAATACTTTTGCTTATTCCTACTCCTACTACTCAAATATAGGTACGTAGCTTTCTTGGATTCTCTGGTTACTACAGAAGATTTATAGAACATTATTCACGTATTGTTGCACCATTGTATGCACTAACTGATAATGTTGATTTTCTTTGGACAGAAAAATGTGAACGTGCCTTCAACGATCTGAAGAAGCTCGTATCTACAGCCCCAGTCCTTCGGGAACCAAAGTGGGATTTTCCATTCCAAATATCATCTGATGCCTCAGACACAACCATTGGAGCAGTCCTTGGACAGGAGGAGGATAGAAAACCATATGCAATTTATTACATTAGTAAAAATCTATCCCCTGCTGAATTAAATTATATTGTCACTGAAAAAGAATTTCTAGCTGTTATACATGCTGTCAATAAATTCAGACATTACATTACTGGATATCCTGTTATCTTGTACACAGATCATTCTGCTATAAAATATTTAGCAAACAAGCCTATCACAAATGGCAGAATAACTAGATGCCTGATTTTATTGCAGGAATTTGATATTACAATCAAGGATCGACCCGGGAAAGAAAACCCGGTAGCTGATTTCCTCTCAAGAATGCCAAAACCAGTTGATGCAACAGCAGTGGAAGATCAATTTCCAAATGACCATCTCTTTGTCGTTGTTGTTCAAACACCGTGGTATGCTGATGTTGCCAATTACCTAGCAGTAGGTAAGTTACCAAAGCATCTAACCCCTAATGAGCGAAAATAGATTGTTGAGCAAAGTACCAGATTTTTCTGGATTGGGGGCTATTTGTTTCACACAGGGGCAGACATGAAAATCAGGAGATGCGTTCGACAGGACGAAATTTTTGATATATTGAAAGAATGCCATGACCAACCATGTGGTGGACATTTCGCTGATCATAGGACTGCACATAAAGTATTACACACAAGGTATTATTGGCCCACAATTTTCAAAGATGCAAAGAAATTTGTCCAAGCATGTGACAGTTGCCAGAGAGCAGGACGCCCTAGTCAGTCGGATGAGATGCCTTTGAAACCATAGCTAGTCATTGAACCATTTGAGTGTTGGGCTCTTGATTTCGTGGGACCAATCAACCCACCATCAAACCAGAAAGCATAAATTTTGGTGGCAACAGAATACGTCACCAAGTGGGTTGAAGCAGAGGCCTTGCCCAGAGTTACAGAAGAATATGTCATACAGTTCCTGCTCCATATATTTGTATGCTATGGCCTCCCTAGAGAGATAATTACATATGGAGGACCACAGTTTGCTGGGAACAAAATAGCTGCAACACTCAACAACTATCATGTCCAGCATAAAATTACCACCCCATATCACCCACAGGCAAATGGGCAAGTAGAAAGCAGCAATAAGATAATAGAAACAATTATAACAAAAACAGTTGCATCACATAGACACGATTGGGCTGCCAGACTACCTGAAGCACTGTGGGCTTATAGAACAACATGGAGAAGCACCACTAGTCACTGACCTTACCAGCTAATGTTCGGAAAACAACCTATTTTCCCTATAGAATTTGAAATCCAGACATTACGAACAACACAAGAAGTTGGTTTAGAATTAACTGAGGCACAGACTAATCGATTACAACATATCAATGAGCTGGATGAAATTAGGCTCTCTGCACTTCAACACACTGCCCTGATACAGCAGCAGAGAGCTAAATGGCATGATGCTCTCATTAAAAATAGAGTCTTCCACGAAGGAGACTGGGCTCTTTTATATGACTCCAGGTTTCAGGACTTCCCTGGGAAACTCCAGAATCGTTGGCTGGGACAATATGAAATCCAGAAAGTACATGATAATGGTACCCTTACCCTGATTACTATTGATGGTTCTGGATATACCTTTAAGGCAAATGGCCATCGAGTCTATCTCTATCGCAAACCACTTACTCAGGAGTCCTTCTGCCAACAGCTATGCCAAGATTTAGATATGGAGATCTTAGGGGAGGAAGACAAGTCTTCCTCACCTATAACTCACTAAGAAATTTACTTTCCCTTACAATTTGTACATAGCTTCTTGAATTATTTTTGTACATATCTTTGCAACAGGCTTTGTTATTTCTGCTATTCCTTTTTTTCAAAGGGAATAGCACTTTTGGTTTTTTGTTGTTCCCTTTCTAAAAGGAACAGCACTTGTGATTTTTGCTGTTCCTTTTTCAAAAGGAACAGCACTTGTGATTTTTGTTGTTCCTTTTCCAAAAGGAACAACACTTGTGATTTTTGCTGTTCCTTTTCCAAAAGGAACAGCACTTGTGATTTTTGTTGTTCCTTTTTCAAAAGGAACAGCACTTGTCTGTTTTTGCTGTTCCTTTTTCAAAAGGAACAGCACTTGTGTGTTTTTTCTGTTCCTTTTCCAAAAGGAACAACACTTTTGATTTTTGTTGTTCCTTTTCCAAAAGAAACAGCACTTTTTTCTTTTTGTTGTTCCTTTTTCAAAAGGAACAGCACTTGTGTGTTTTGTTGTTCCTTTTTCAAAAGGAACATCACTTGTGTGTTTTGTTGTTCCTTTTTCAAAAGGAACAGCACTTGTGTGTTTTGTTGTTCCTTTTTCAAAAGGAACAGCACTTGTGCATTTTTGCTGTTCCTTTTTCAAAAGGAACAACACTTTTGATTTTTGTCGTTCCTTTTCCAAAAGGACCAGCACTTTTTGATTTTTGTTATTCCTTTTTCAAAGGAACGACACTTTTTTTATTTTGTTGTTCCTTTTCAAAAAGAACAGCATTGTTGATTTCTATTGTTCCTTTCTCCAAACAAATAGCATTTGTGAACTGTTGTTGTGCCCTTCCTCGAAAGGAACACTACTTATATGATTTTGCTCTCCTTGTGAAATAACTTTTTCCTTCTGCTATTCTAAATTAAGGATGCTTATTGCTAATGTTCTTTCAAGTCTTTTTGAATACGGCTATGCACTTATGTGATGGAAACAAAAGCACAGCATACAGAAATCAATAAATCATAAATCGCTATCTTTATAAGAGACCGCCCTGAATTGGTGAAAGGACGTAGGGAAAGATATGCTTATTCATCATCTTTTCCTACCATTGTTCTACTAATTCCGTTCTGATTGGTTATCTGTATCATGATGGTTCCTTTTTAATCCTCTCTGATTATCATTCAGCAATAAAAGCAAAGGATCTATACCTTTCTATTGGGATATTAAGACTTTTTCCACCATTCTTACTCTTAAGGAGTGTTGAACCACCCTTTGTGTATAAACAGTAAAGGCTCTTTATTAAAAACAAGAAGAAAAAAGAGGGAAGCAAAACATGGTTGCTAAATTATCAAACTGCAAGATAGGAAGTCTCATTACGAGCTGGCCTACCCTGATCATCAGGGCGGAAGCGAAGTGGCATTCCCATTATGGCCACCACACCTGGGAAATGGTCCAAAAGGTATATCAAACAAATAACCCTTGGAACAGGAGGTGTCATCATGAGCCGACCTACCCACTATTCGCTCCTCCCTCGTGAATGGCATTATGACTAACTGGTCACCAAGCCAGCATAATGGCCTACATTTTGACATTACACAATGCTTCCTAGCATACACAAAGGACTATGGTTCCTGGGGTGAAACAAACAACTCTGCCAAGGTTATGGACACCTGTCGGCAGCAGAGCACTGTTAATGGTATTGAAGTCGCATTTTTACACCAATAGGTAAGAAGATTGCATCATCTTGTTTCTTATGTCGTGGTAATTAATTATATAATATTACCCAACCATATAACGCATGACTATATATTATCACCAATCATTACGGAACTAGTGACAGTGACCGCATGAGACTCTCTATTTATGGCAAATGTCTTATCCCCGAACTTCCATCAAATCACTGCAGTCCCTTACGTATTAAAGCGATGTAACTTTATACCTCGATTTCAGTAATAGGTTGTTTTGTAAGCATGGCATATTGCCATACGCTGTTCCATAAAGACCTTGCAGCAGAACAGGCGTTGTTCCTTTATTTGACGGCTGGGACAGCCTATCACATTGCAGGGGGGGAGGTAACCTCATCATTCCCCAGAGCACGTGTCAGTCCGTTATTTGAGAAATTGTGTACTCGGGCACAGCGTGGCTCAATGGTATTGTCTTTTTCTATTTTTGTTTTCTTCTGCATGAGTTTTTGTTCGAAGCCATTTCCACTGCATACGCCGTAGCATTAGAATTTGAACGAGTAATACGCCATCATCTTCTCTACGTTTCAACAAACAGCTGTCGTTCCTTTGAGAATTTGCAGTGAAACTATGGGAGGAAGGTCAGTTCGCCGAGAACCGCAAGTATTAATTGTTTCGGCTGCAGCCCGAAGAATCCTAAAGAAAGCAGGATGGTTGACCTATCTCAACCACCTGAAGGAGTCCAATGAAACAGTAGCGATTGAATTTTTACAGAATTTACAAGAAGACTACTCCATAGTAAGAGGAAGACGAATAGAAGTCACCGATGACATAACAGCAGAAGTCTCGGGACTACCAGCCACTGGACCAGTATGGACGATAAAGAAGGAAAGGCTGCAGAAGATTTTAGAAATCTTTCAGGACGAGGGCCAGAGATTGACAGTTCGAGGAAAGGCGATGCTGCCAGCAACGCTAGGAGAGCCATGGGCGGAATTAGCAAAAATCATCCAAAGCTACATCACCTGTGAAGGCAGAAAAGATGTGGTAAGACCACGACATCTTAAACTCCTAGTTGTCTTAAAACAAAAATGTTCTGTGAATTTACCTGCATTGTTGAATTCACTACTTCATGACGTTGCACGAAGCATGAAAAGAGCACAGCACGTAGAGTCAGTCGTCAGCCACCACGGATTAATTCGGTTGATAGTTAATTATAGTCTCACCCAGCAGCAGAGCAGCTGGGAATAACTAATTACCATCATCAATGGAGGGACAGCCACATCTGGACGCCCGAAAAAACGAAAACAAGTTGCTAGCACACCCCAACGTTCAGAAAAATGGAAGCAGGACACTTGCACAACGGACCAACCTGAAAAACGATCTGAAAAATGGAAACATGACACCAGTACACCCAAACAACCAGAAAAACGCAGAAAATCGGCACGGCTCGCATGGCTACGAGGAGGGCTGGAGAAGCCCCAGGAAGGCACGAGCCAAGCAATAGAAATCAAAGATGAGCAGTCTGCAGAGGCAGAAACAGAAGAAGAAGACAATGAGGAAGCAAAACAAGCTGCAGAGACAGAAATGGAGGAAGAAGACGATGAGGAAGAAGAGCAGTCTGCAGAGGCATAAATAGAAGAAGAAGAAGAGGAGACAGAGCAATCTGCAGAGAGAGAAGAAGAAAAGGATGAGCAATCTGAAGAGGAAGGAGATGAGAGAAAAGAAGCCAAGCAGTTCGAGCGGGAGGAAGGAATGGAATAGCAGGAAGGTGGCCCATTACAAGACCCGTAGGGGGAAGATGAATTGGCCAACATTTTGGCCAATATGGGAAAATATGGCCAACCCCTGAGTCCATCAAACCTCCATGCCGTAGAGAAACCCCAGGAGAAAGATGCACCCGAGGAATCGCATGCAGAAGAGGCGAAAGTAGAAAATTTGTCCGTTCATAATGAGAAGATATCAGAAAACGCTGAGCAGGAACAGCCTGTTCCTAATCAGAAGACACCAGAAGAAAATTCGGAGGAAATAAGGGTAGAAGAAGAATTAGCCCAAGAAATAACAGAGCCAATAAAGGTTCTTACCCCGGAGCAGCCACCCCAGGGAGAAAATCAGGAAGCTAGCCACAGTCCAAACCACAGCGAACAGCCTGTTGTTCCTTCTGAAGAGATGATGGAAATAAGGAAATTACGAAAGGAACAACAGAGATTGTTGAACATAATAGTCCAGCTTCATCAGCAGATTAGGGTTCTAAATGCAAGGCAAAGGGTAAAAGGGACTTCAGGAAGAAAAGGTCTGACCACACCAGTAAGATCCCTTAAGGGCAAGAGGCGGAGGACCAGAATCCATCCCACTGCTCAAAACCCTGACAAAATCCAAACTGTTGTTCCAAATGAAGCTGAAAAGCGGACTGCTATTCCAATTGAAAAGGAACAACAGTGGGCTGGAGTTCATGTTAAAATTGAAACGGATGATAAGATGGTTTAGACGGAGGCACCACCTTCGGGAGTAATAAGGGTTCTGAACTCGAAGCAGCGCAATAAGAAAGTTCAAGTAAAGCTCCTGGCCTCCACGGCTGCATGGAAGAAGGATCCGAAAATGATAACCCTTCACAAAAATTTGAAGCAAGCCCAGCAAGAAGCAGAAAAGCTTAGGGAGCAAACGGTCCCCCGAGAAAAATATGAAGAACTACAGCAGCAGCTAAGGAACGTCAACTTATTTGAAAGCCAAGCTTTCGAAGGATGGTGAAGGGAACAAGAAAAAGTTGCAAAGGTAACTCGTAGATTAGATGTAGTAATCAAACAGATGGATACCTTGTGTTCCCTATACAATGACATCCTAGCATGTAGAGCCTCTGCCAAGAACTATGCCCTATTTCTAATGGAAAGGTATTTACAATTGAAAATAAAGGTTGTTAAAGCAGGTGCTCCCATATAAATTAACACTATAGATGATTTTATAAATTGCTGTAAACATTATGGGGTAAAAGTGCAAAGGTTATTGTGTGAATTTTACTTGCATAA
>APFE031647095.1:27218-46662 GCA_000404065.3 Pinus taeda | reverse complement strand
ATAGGGCTTTCATAGTTATTGCCCAGTAGTCATAGTTCTTCCCATTGAACTGTGGGAGTTGGGTGTTAAACATACCCATACCAATGCTTGTGCTGGCCATTCCTTGCTTCCTTAGTTATGCTTCTAAATCCTTGACTGTGTATTAAAAAACAACTGACTTCTGCAACCAAAAGACTCCTCCCTTCAGCTTCTTTGTCACCTTCAAAGAGCCTAAGCCTGCCCTGATACCACTGTTGGGTATTTTTGCAATGGGAAAATACCAAAACCAGAAAAACAAAACACAGAGGCAATGCTCTGTTTCCTTTACACCAGGATCGTTTGCACAGAGGAGCCTTAAAAAAAATTACAGAGCAAAGTATTTCACCACCATAAAGATTTCCATTCATTGAACAAAAACACTTACATATTCATCCTCTTTTACTCAGAGGGATTCACCAAAACATTTTAACAAAAATTACTCTGCCTCCTATGAAATTTTACACCACTGTGTGTAAATATTTCATTTACACTCACTGCTGTGTGAAAACAAAATTACAGAGTTTTACTCATTCACCTTTTCACCTGTGTGAAACAACTCATGGATTTGAAACAAATCAACCCACTGGTTTACTTCATTCATTCAACTATCTTCTCCTCCTGCACTGCGGTGCATTCTTTTTCTTCTTACATTACCAAGACAAAATGATTTTACCCTGCTGTGTTTCAATCCTATTCAACAATGAACTCTATTACATTATGATTTTACCACCTGTGTGGTTTTTCTTCTCGCTGCTGCGAACAGAGGTTCACTACCTCCCGTGTGCAATTACATAATACACTTACAATCCCCGTGCGTGTTTTTCACACAACAAAATTGGGGTCAACGTTTTTTTTTAAAACATATATTAAAAAAATAAAACTTACCCATACTCCTATTTAATTGGCCGTATGAAAACATAAAGTCTTTTACCTAAGTTAATGACACCTTCATTAAAAACATTAAATAAAACGTGCCGTAAAAGTAAAAATAAAGTTCGGGCAAGTTGTTGATAATGATTGTCCGTTGACCTGATCGGACGCAATTCGCTCACCAACCTCAGACAAAACAAACGACCTTTAGCTTCCGGGGAAAATGGTTTTGGGTTCGTACACTGGACGCGTGGCAGCTGGTTGGAGTGTTCGGAGGCCCTCTGACAAAAACCCCTTTTTACCACAAGCATTGCGAAATGCCTCCACGTGGTTCGGTGGTTTTGCTGGGTGGTTTTTAGGTGCATTAAATATTTTCCCGCGCGGTTGAAATTACAAATTCAACATAAGGATTATTAGTAATGTTTGATATAGGGTTTTTATTTTTCTATTGTAGAGAATTGGGTAGGCTTTACAGCTTACCCAGCCCTAACTGTATTTTTCGGTAGCAATTATATCTAGAGATAGTGTAGACCACTCTGGTTTAATTTTATACTTTGGAAAATTTACCACACTATCCACAAGTTTATGCATATTTTCCATCTATGTGCACACCATCTAATATGTAATTCGAATCTGCCAGGTATAAATCACTAAAAGGTCTTTTATATTTCTCATTTTACTATTAATGCTCGCTCTTTTCTTACATGGTGAACTTGGATCATATATATATATATCAATCTTCGTAATTTTTTTCCATTAAGATTTTGATCAAGGATTTCCAGTTTTTTTTTCCATGACCAAAGGACTATGCTCTACAGTTAGGTTAAAATCTAACTTGAAAGTTTGGTGCAAACCCTCGAGGGTTTTATCGATATTTTTTTTTGTTTTCTGAATTTTTTTAAAGACTTTTGGAAACTACCTTACCTGAGAAAACTGGGTATCTTAGTTAGGCATTTTAATGGTAACCCTCTCCCCAACCCTTTTTTTACAATCCTCTCTTCTGTCCTATTTCTCATTTAACTGTTTCTTGATAGTTTTCCTTTACACGTAGAATTTGACAACTACGAGCTACATGAACAATATTTCCTCGAGAGTTCTAGCTCTCTTTTTGCTTCTGGTTAATATTTCTTTTCAGGGTTTATACAAAATTGTAAAAAAAACACATATACGGATTCCGAAAGAGATTTTTTCTCTTTCCTTGATGGAAAAAAAAAATAATAGCTACAACATTGTAGACATGACTTCTATTTTTTTTATTCTTTTAGAGATGGAAAAAGAGTAACTGTTTACACTAATTTTTCTATAGAAATATTAATTTCACAGTAACGAATTCTTGTATTTTTTTTTAAATTACTGCACACGTAACCATCCTTTCATGGGTTACCATATACTAAATATATTCAAGCATACTCTTCTTCTTTCTGAACGAAAAAGTAAAGATTGTAGACGAAGTTACAACTTTTATTCACTAGCCACGTTCTTATCTGTTAAGTCCAGTTTTTTTGCATGCTTATCTGAAAACTTTAAGGCTAATTCCAAGGACTTCTTTGTCTCCTAACCATTAGCTAGTTGAAGAGCTAGCTACCCCTAGATAGTATCTCTTTGAGCCAAGATTTCACAGTCGTCTTTGTGGACAAGGGATCTTATGCTACCCTTGAGAAGATTCACTGCCTTGCACAAGGGCTTCACCAGACCTTCACCAAACTTAGCTCCACTAGTGCAAGGTTGCAACTATATTTCTCTCCCGCAGTAGCTTCCTTTCAATCCCCTTTCTGTGTTAGTAGCCTTTTACTACCGCCGGTAACCCATCTTTTTTCGTGGCGTTTTTCTGCAGCGAGATCGTTCTTTTAAGTTATGTTTTCCCCCTTTTCTTGGGATAACTGATCTTGTCCTCATTTTTTCCCCCTTTTCTTGGGATAACTGATCTTGTCCTCATTTTTTCCCCCTTTTCTCTCCATCGCTTCCGCTCCCTTTCTCCCACAACTGTTGATCATACAGTAAGATGAAACATATTCCACGGATATTTGCCTCATTGCTAATCTTAGTCATCTATTAAATTAAATGAAAAGGTCAACACATCCCATCCACCCAAAGTTATATTCTTATCGACCGATAAACAGAAATTTATATTCTTATCGACCGATAAACAACAACTATTGGTTAGAGAAAAATAAATAAAAACAAAAACAAAAAAGCCTTTTTTTGAGTGACTATGCAACCACATGACTTCAATTAGATACTTTCTTTATTTCAATCCAAATTCACTCACCATGTTTAAATTCTCATTAAAGAAAAATTCTTTATTTTCCTTGTGCTTACAAATTTCGTCCCATAGATATCTTCATCATTCTAATCTCAAATTCACTATGAGCACCAGCGATATAATTAAAAAATTGTCCTACATTTTAATTTTGTTCCACATCAAAAAATATAACCTTGGATACCTTTGGTTCACCTCATAAGTTTCCTTGCAATAACTACATCTTCCACTTCATTATATTTATATTTTTCCTCTTCCAGTTATAGAGATACACCTAGTGGATTGTGGGGTCCATTTGCTTTATTTTTGGTTCGCTCACATCTGTTAGTGGCATCCTTCAATGAATAGTAATCATATGATTTCTATTAGGCTAGATATTAGGTATTTTATTTGCACGTGGTAGATTCATTCCATTATGGTTGAATAGAAGACCTTGGGTTTTGAGATCTATGACTCTTATATGGAATCTAACCCAAACTCCATTGGAGTGTGTACTATATCATGTATTTGGAAGACTATTCTCGAGCAACTCTATTATATGTTTTTAGATTGCTACTAATATAGATCCAAAATATATTTGTTGGTGGTTAGGATCTCTTTATTTATTGTATACATTTATTGTGTTTTTATATGTGGTCATGTGCTATAATTTCATGTCATGGATCCACATTAATTTTTTTCCGTTACCATGTTCAGTTTTTCTTAAAATCAAGCATGGTATTCAGACCTAAGGGATGATTTATTTATGATTGTGATATGGTTTTCAATATTCTGTCAATTTGTTTTCTTGATTCATGATTCCTTCTTTGCATTTTGATATTTGATTTAATGCATTTCGACTATTAGTTTCTTTTTTGATCACATGCATTTGGGGGGATTTGTTATAATTATATTTACCATTATAGGTTTAACAAAGAATATATCGGATGTTATAAGGAAGAAATATCATAATTAAGTATTTTTCATAATTATCTTGTCATGATTTCATAATTATGAAATAATAATTATTTCATAATTGAGAACAAATCATAATTGAGAAGGAAGTTCATAGTGAGTTGGGACATGCTCATAATTGAGCATGAAAATTTGTTCTTGACTTGTAGTTTGTTGGTTCACATTCCATTAAGTCTATACATTACTTGTATGCACCCAATTCATTGCCACAAAACCTAACTTCTCTTAGCCCTAAGTGTCTAGATACATCCTTCTAGATCTAGGAAGAACCTATGTAATCAAACCCTCTCAAAGGTGGAAAATGAGGACAATGTAACTTAATTTCCTTGTTATGTTGGAGGATTTCCACAAGTAAGTACATATGTGCTTCATATATGATCTCATTTTGTGAGTGAGTTAAGGAAGGCGGAAGGTTGACTGATCGAAGAGGAACACCTAACACTAAAAGGTGTAATATTATTATTGGCTTTTGATTCATATAGAATAACCAATATATTTTCCCTATCTAAATGCTATGTTACATGACACCATGATGTTTCCATTGTGATTAGATCTTATTGCATACTAATATTCCTTCATTAGAGGCAAGAAATCATCCTTGTGTGTTTATAAATGTTTGCAAGTGAAAATATTTGGGAGATAGAGTAGGATATATAAGTTAGGACTGCGACATTTAGCTGCAAGATTATATATGTAATATGCATCAATACATGAGAATGACCAAGTATGGTTTCTTCCTATCATTTCCATGTAATAAAAGGAATGACATTTTACAGGACTTAAGGAATCATATTTTGTTTTTATACCCATTGTTAGATAGATCTTGAGGTAATATATGTGGAACAATAACAACTTTTCCATTAAGTGAAATTAGGGAAAACAAGAATTCACGTTACGATAATGTAGTTTTTCCTCCAAATTTACATGAAATCCCAAATCTGAATGCATGAAAGAAATCTATCATGTTCTTAAAAAGAACTTTAAATTACATACTTAAATTTACCATATATCTAAATCCTTATTACAGCTTATAAAACAAATTTTTGGAGCTATAGGAAAGTTATATTGCGCATTTTATTTTGGTCACTAAGTAAAATTTTGACATTCCAAATTACAATTTCAGCTTTACCTGTTTTGCATTGCAACTCTTTTTAAACTCGCAATTGCAAACATTAACAACATGAACGGGAAAAATAGGATAAATCACATGCCAAAAAGCTTTCATAATACAAATATAAGGTATAATACAATCATAGCTCAAATTTTACAAATAGGTTGTGCATTTCTATAGTTTTTCTAGGAATCTCCTTACAATTCTTACAAATCATAGTCTTTCATGACTAGAAATGAAAAATGAAGTATAAAGTATGATGTTAAATGGTAAAGGAAAGCATTTACAATTTCAAACACTAAAACTAAATGATTTTTTGAGACATGGACATGATTTCTAGTGTAGCTTGGAATTGCTTTTGGTTTTTCTAGGTAATTCCGAGCCTTTATGCATAACATCTAGTTGTTTGTCTCAAAATCTCAGTCTAAGGTTATATATAGGTGAAAAATCACAAATTACATTGATCCGGATTTAAACAGGAACGCAACAAAATACAGAGATAACCATATACACAAAGATGCAGCGGAAATAATACTTCATTTCATTAATTGAAAACACGGAAATATGATTACAAACAGAGTTGAAAATAAACCAGCTAGGGCGATGGCAACTTATCTCTGAGAAGAGATGTGGTCGCTACATGCCTCTGAACTGTTCCCAACTATGTTACAATGAGACTTGAAGGCCTATTTATTATTGAGAAACAATGGAAAACCCTTCACATTCCAAAACCTACCCCTAGAAGATGAAACGCCAAATTGTGGGCCCCGTTTTGGGTAAATTGGTACATCAATTTTCCGGGGTTGTAACTTTGGAATACGATATTCGTTTGACGCGTATGATAGCTCGTTAGGAAGATCTATCCGAGAAATACCACTTTGGGAAGGGCAAAATTAGTCCATGGACCCATGTTTCCCCCAGATTTCCCAAAAAACATCGTTTAGGGCATTTTTTGGGAAATTTGGGGGCAACATGGGTCCATGGACCGATGTTGCCCTTCCCAAAGTGGTAGTTCTCGGACAGATCTTTGTAACGAGCTATCATACGCGTCAAACGGAGATCGTATGCCAAAGTTACGACCCTGGGAAATTGATGTACCAATTTACCCAAAACGGGGCCTACAATTTGGCGTTTCATCTTCTAGGGGTAGGTTTTGGAATGTGAAGGGTTTTCCATTGTTTCTCAATAATAAATAAGCCTTCAAGCCTCATTGTAACACAGTTGGGAAAAATTCAGAGGCATGTAGCGACCACATCTCTTCTTAGAGATAAGTTGCCATCGCCCTAGCTGGTTTATTTTCAACTCTGTTTGTAAGCATATTTCAGTGTTTTCCATTAATTAAATGAAGTATTATTTCCGCTGCATCTTTGTGTATATTGTTATCTCTGTATTTTGTTGCGTTCCTATTTAAATCCAGATCAGAATACCCCTACAAGGTTATCTGTGTCTTGGAACTCCCCCTTAAACTGAATCAACACTCTGGTTGACCAGGGCACCCATTGGCTTCACTTTGCAAAAATCATAGCTAGAAGTGCTCCTTTGACTCTGAAATCTATTCCAATGAGTCTAGAATTCCCAAAAATGACTATCTAGCCTCTTTTTGCATCCCATTTGGTCGAAAATTGCCTTAGCTATGACTTTTGCCAGTCTCCCCACAATTTCCTCCTCCAAATCTGGCTTACTTCTAGTTAAATTCAATATATGCAGTCTAAACTAGCAATTCCACTGAAATTGGTGATTCCTCCATCAAATCTGCCTATCTTGCAGTTAAGGTTGAGTGATCACATGCAGAGTGGAGGGTCTAGCAGTTAAGGCTATCGTTTCGCTATCTGTCGGCCATCACTATCGATCTCTGCCAAGAGTAATCCTTAACACAAGACTGAACGCATGAAAACATGCGAATTAGCGATGTAATGGACCCGCTGGGATTATTAATTATAGTTCTAGAAAAATATCACGTCTGGAGCATCCCGCTCATTACAATCAGTGTTATCGCATCGGGACTTAGTACACGCCTAGACCGGGGTCGATAACTTGTGGTCGATGCGATTGCGATTAGACTGCATCGCAACCCAATCCTTGCCAAGGTCAGGGCCAATTCTTATCACTGATGGGATTATGATATTTGATCGCATTGCATCACAACTCCATGCTTGAGCCGGGGATCGATTACTATTAATCTGCGATGTACAATTGCGATTGCATCAGGAGTCGTTTCTTTAACACGACCTGTCTACCACTGCGATTTGTGAGGGCCAATGGAGGGCTGCCACTTGGCACCTCCCGATTGGCTAGGACCTTTTCCACACCATCCCAATCCTACCATGTCATCAAGTCAATCCTAAAATTTGATTGGCTCTAAATTCTACATACGAGATCTAATTTGAGTGCCATTCACACCATTGGATTCAGAATGACGAGCTCTTCAATCTGAAGCTAAGTTTATCAAAATTTTGACAAATTTTGAGCTCCTAATCAGTAGTTTCAGACACCAAGATGCATCCAACTTCCCTTGTCGAAGCTAGCATGGCCTACGTAGGAGCAACAAGCTCAAATGTTAAGTACCTGATGGTTGATAATGGACAACTGGAAAATAACTTTTAGGCTTCTAGGCAAGAGGTAGAACAACTCTGAGCATTAGTGCATAATGCAGTTTCCACATTGGGGTAAATGCGGACAACAACAATTACTGAAGTATCAACACTTGAGGGTACCATGTGGAAGCTCTATGACGGAATTGTCCTCGTGCATATAGCAATCATCTATTTGCATGGCCTACAACAATAGAGCAAAGATTTTGTTCAAACTCTCAAGAACATACATGTTTCCATCTCCCATATACAAGAGTAGACAATGTGGTACAAAGGGGCCCACTTGACTTAGTAAAGAAGATGAAGCCATAGACAGAGATGGAGAAAGCGAAGGTTTGAATGTTGATCCAGAACTATGAGTAGCTCACCCCGTTCATCAACAGCATACATTCCTCTTATGTGTGGTTGTACAATAGCTTGGATTCCATGGTGAGGAAGCACATGATCCCATCAATTGGTTCCCTCACCGATGTTAAACCTAAGAACCAAGTCTGACTAGAGATCAATGAGTACATGGAGTAGCTAAGATGAGAGGCCACCAAGGAAGACTTGGACCTGAACACACACAAAATGGAGAAGTACATTGATGGTCCTATCAAGCTCAACACCATGTTACTCATGCTTCAGAACGAGTTGGATACAAGTTCCAAGAACCTATACTTGGATGCCATGGAGGCAAGAGTTCGCTTCCAGAAAGAAGCCATCAAAAAGTTTGGGGACACCAACACACAGTACCAAGCTTGGCACCAATTTGTGACCAAGAAGCATGAATTGGATGTTGTTGAGTTGGAATTTCCCCAAACTCGAGAATCATAGTGTTGTGTCTTGTTAAGTTGTCTCTAACCTATTTTGTATTATATGGGTACATGTGGAAAATGTAATATTATTTTTAAATATTTTGTAAGTGAAATTCCAAGTGTCATTAGTGGAATGTGAAATTCATCATGTTATATAATGAGTTACTTGGAAACGAGTCTTAGAGTCACAAAAGGGAATATCAAGGGTCACCACACCCTTTGTTATAAATAGAACCTCATAACTCATAGAAGAGGCCTTTGAGAGCCAATATTTTGGCTAGGCTTATGATTAGAAAAGGGTTGGGAGTATTGTGAAGAGTCTTGGTTTCTCCATAGCGTAGAGCGAGTATACTTCTTTGGAGGAGTAGGTGTTCTTGACTATAATGTTCCACTATTGGGGCTAGTGGTCATTAATGGTCTATGTATGGATGGAACTTTCACTTATAATAATAATATCAGAGCCAACACATTTTCATGAATATGGTTTTAATGTATTTGGACTATTCTCGTCGTTGGCAATGTATGTTATTTAACTTACGCATATTCTTATGAACTACTTTGTATGCATTTTTATGAATCCTATTGAATGTGTGTTGTTGTATTAACTCATCAATTTAATTTGTGGACTATTTTGCATTTTAGCTTGTTATTTCATTCCACTTGTGTGTTTCTTTCAAGATGTGTACTATTACAAGGTTCTAAGGGGCACACTTCCTTTTCCCCTTCGTGTGTTAGAACCTTCATGCATTTAACTTGACTCTCTATAGGGTCACACACTTTCTCTCACCCAAAGTTATCATATTTTCCATTGCGCACTACCACGGTCAAGGAATTACACTACCACCCACTCTTAGGACTCCTACTTCAAATAGTGGGAGGTCTAGTTGGGGCTTCATATCAGGGATATCCCCTAAATGTTGGTAGGTCCATCACCGTCAACATTTCTGGTGCCATAAGGAGAGCCAGATGACAAGATGAGCCCTTGAATTTTGTTTTGAATTTCTGCACATATTTCATGACTTCTATCCTAATCAAAACCCCGACATGTTTTTCTAACTCTGCTGATTTTGAAGTGTCGGTGAGCATTTTAGATGACTTATCCAGATATAAGTTCAATGGAAAGGATGGACAAACCTTTTTTAGGCACATAATTGGTTTTTATGGCTTCATTGATAGGCATGATGTATCGTTTGATGATATTTTCTATGCATTGTTCGCTTTCATGTTCGAAGGGTGCATAAAGAAATGGTGTCACACATTGCCTGGAGCCTCTATACACTCTTTTGATCACTTTTTTAGAGAATTTTGTTGTGATTTCATTATTTACCATCATAAATCCGCTAATAGAAAAAAATTATAACTGTAAAAATCACCTGACGAGTCTCTTCAAGATTTTCATGATCATTTTCTTCACTACTATTATGAATTTCCTGAAGATGAAGTTGACTAGGAATTTTTGGATGAAATATTTCAATATCTTGTTCACATTTCTAAGAATCCACATGCGTTAGAATCTTTCGAACCTCTCCCAACATACGTCGGAGTTAGAGATTCTAAATCTAAGACAGACAAAGTTGTTGTCTCAAGTGACCCTTCGTACCCTTCTTATCAAACATCTCTAGCTCCATGAAATATTGAGCCACCAAAGCTAGTGTAAAAGGGTGGGGTAGGGCGCAAAAATGAGCATACTTAGAAAGTTTTTCCACAACCACCATGACGACTGACTTGTTGCCTGATTTTGGAAGAGCTGTAATGAAGTCCATAGAAACCTCTATCCAGATTGAGGTCGGGATGGGCAATGGCTATAATGTGCCTTGGGATTTGACTATTTCTCCTTTGTGGCACTGACATACGTCACTCAGCTACAAAAGTAAGAATGTCCTTTTTCATGCCTGTCCAAAACAATGAACGTCGATTGCGAGCATAAGTCTTCTAAAATCCTGTGCAGTGGGAGATGAGTGCAACTCTGCCAAGATGTGACTTTTGAGGGTGAATGTTGGTGATATCACGACTCTGTCCTTGTAGCAAAGAATCTCATCCTGCTAAGAGTAGCCCGCTGTGGAATTTGGATCCACCTGCAATTTATTAATGAGTTGGGAGAGCAAAGGATGTGAAAACCATTCCTTGCAAGCCTCTTCTATCCATTCTGGAATGGGAAGGGAGATTGCGAGCAGGGTGCTCTCCTCCTCAAATTGGCATGATAAAGCATCTGCTACGACATTTTCATGCCCTTTCTTGTAAATTATCTCATAATCATATCCCAAAATTTTGGCAAGCCATTTATTTTGTTGTGGCAAGGATAGGCGTTACTCCGAAAAATGTTTAAGGCTTTGATGGTCTGTGCAGATTTGGAAACACTACCCCAATAAGTATGGTCGTTAGGTATCCACTGCATGTAAGATGGCCATCATCTCCTTCTTTCATGCGAATTTGGTGATAGCTTGAGTGAAGGTCGAGCTTAGTGAAGCATTGAGCCCCATTTAGTTCATCCAACAAATCATTGACAATCGGGATGGGAAATTTATCTTTGACCGTCAGCTTGTTGAGGGCCCTAAATTCTGGACACATACGCCATTCCCCATCTTTCTTGAGCACCATGACCACAGGTGATGAATAAGGACTAATGCTAGGATGAATGACGCTTACTTCTAGGATTTCCTTGATGATTTTTTCAATTTCATTCTTTTGGACGAATGGATATCTATATGGGCGCACATTTTGTGGTTGGGACCCTGGGACCAAAGTAATGCTATGATCATGTTCCCCTCTTGAGGGTGGAAGCTCATGAGGCCTGTAAAATACCGACAGATGGTTGTTTAAGATCTATTGCATCTTCGGATGAATATGAAGAGAAGTGGGTTCGAAGGCCTGGATGGCATTAAATTGGGCTATAAATCCATGGTGGCCCTATTTTAATAATTTTTCCATCCTGTGCGAGTTGATGATAGAGGGAGCACCCGCCCGGAGTCCGCGGAGGGTATGTGTATGGTTGTTTTGCTTAAAGCTCATATATAACTGCTAGAAATCCATTGTGATTGGGCTGAGTGTGCGAAGCCATTCAGCACCCAAGACAATGTCATACCCACCCATGTGTATGGCAAACATGTGGGTCTTTAGTTGATAATCCCCCATTTGAAGCTTAACATTTTCAGAGTGGCATTCACATTTCATTGTCCCCCCATCAACAATTTGGACCTGGAAATTAGAGACTTCTCTGACAAAACAATGCACTGCTTCAGCGACTCTTTGATGGATAAAGTTATGCGTACTGCCACTATCAATCAAGACTACTACAGGGCGATGCTTAATAAAACCTATGATTTTGAGAGTTTGGGGAGAAGAAATCCCTGCCAAAGCATGAAGCGAGATAATTGGTTTGTCAAGTGTAGCTAGGAGCACATTGTCCGGCTGGTTGTCCTCATCTTCCTCCTTTGGTTCCTCAAATGGTGGGCCTTCCTTCGATGAACTGTGATCAGTAGCATCAATTTGAAAGAATTTAGGTTCCTTGCATTTATGCCCCGGGGAGTATTTCTCATCACAGTAGTAACACAATACTTGCTTTCTTCTTTCTGCCGTTTCCGTTGGTGACACCTTTTGAACCTTAAGTGTTTGGGTAATGCTTGGAGCCTGGGTGGGGCGACCCTTGGCTATGAAATTTGGATGACTCGACTGGGCTGCTAACGCACGTTATACTTCACAAGCTATTTTGCAAGCATCCAGCCATGAGATTGGGTGTTGCAGTCGGACATGGGCTTGTATGGCTTCTTTGAGACCACTGACAAAACATTCCAAGTAGAAAACATCTCGTAGACCTCCTGTGCGGAAGGCTAAGGCTTCAAAGGTTGTAATATATTCTTGCATTGTTCTTGTCTATCAGAGCTTAGTAAGACGACCCAAAAAATTAGATTCATAGTCAAAGTGATCCAAAAGGGCTTTTGTGAATATTTTCCAAGTCACAGGCCTTCCATATCAACTTTGATGCCACTGCCACCATTGCCATCTTTCGTGGTCCAAGTACATGCTACCCACACTTAGCTAAGTCGCATCATCTCTGATGTGATTCAATATGAAATATTGCTCCCTTTGTGCTAGCCATGTGGCAGGATGAGAGCCATCAAATTTATACATGTCTAGCTTGGGTGGTCGCGGTTGGGACTGTTAGTGGTTTCCATAGAAATGAAGAGAATGGCTAGTTTCACCCTCAATTTTTTCATTAAAATCATATGCCTCCAATTGTTCCCTCGGCTTTCCATTTGTGAGAGTTGCTTGTAAGTTCTGGATCTGCTTCATTAACTCCTCCAATCTATGTTCAATGGAGTTCATCTTCTCATTGGCCATAGCTTGAGCTCTAGTTTGTACCGTGCACCAATCCAATGCACTTGTCATTACTGTGAGAAAATTTGGGACCACCCAATTTTTTGACGCTGGCAAGTGAATGGTGCTGCCTTGTTCAGCTCATCGACCTAATTCTTATGGGCTAAGTCTCCTGTAAGCATCCCGGGAATGTCTGAGACCTTTTTTTTTACTCCAAGAGGAGTTTTACTCTGCGCTTAGGAATACAGCAGTAGCAGATTCCCCAAACATTTGCTTCTACCCAATGTCCTTTGAGAATCCTACCAAGGTATAGGAGCCACATAATGGCAGATCTGACTGTTGTGATTGCTACCGAACCTAACTGCTAGATCTGAATGGCGGATCTGATAGATCTGATTGGCGGATCTGATAGATCTGAGTGGCGTAACTAATTGTTGCTGCAACGATCCAACCCAACTTGCTAGATCTGATTAGGCAAAGATGATGCATGATCGAGAGAGAGACAAGGGAACTAGGGTCTCAAGGAGTGTCAGGTGCTACAGATCGCAATATACGTAAGGGTCCGACAGTAGTACTCGGCCCAATCCTTTAGGGCACTAACCAAGGAGGATCAACCATACCCTTAGCTGTACAACCCGACTACCCTATTGTACACGTGAGTAATCTCCCCGAGTGTTGTTCTCGGTGTATCGTAGCAGCAAGATGGCCGACGGTTTGTCTATGGAGAGGTTTCAAGAGAGCTTAGGGGCTTCCGATATACTCAGAGGGTACTTGGAAGACAGTCTGTGCGCGGTTCTGTCTAATGCACTACTACTCAAAGGGGTACCCACAGGGCTTATAAGGGAGTCCAACAAGCGTGACCACCTATTTTATTTCCTACGTGCATGCCTCCCCAAATCCACAGGTTTATGCACTCAATGACAGATCTCATGGTTTAAAGACACCGGAACATCTCTAGCCAAAAAAAATTCTGCTAAAAATGGAGATCCCACTAGCCCTAGAAAGTGATTTGATACCACTTGTTATGCTCTTGACCTACGAGAAGACACCAGAATACAAAATATGTGAAGAAATATACCCAAAACACAGAACAATAAGAAATAACAGCATGTATTTTATTACTCAGAAAGGAAAGCAATGTTCACTTCCCTCTTTGAGGGGGCAACCTCCAATAGAGCTAGGCTCAATTACAAAATAAGACACGACGCTCCTCGAGGGGAGTCTTTATCCTTTATATAGGATTCATACATGCAATACCATGGGTCAGTACCATGGTTCTTATTAATACCATCTATCGAATACCATGGCCCATTTGCAACTAACTGTGGTCCCTTCTTTAAATGCGGGTCAACCACTTACAATTATTAATATGGGCTTTAATGACTTTTTACTTAACTATAACTATGACTCGACCTTATTACATAAATAAGGGGGTTAGGGTTGGACCCTAACAAGCTCCACAGGTCGAGGTGGGAGAAGTTGGGAATCCACCTATCAATCTATGACCATCTCCTCCTAATCCACCTTCTCAGGATTTTCGCATAGATTTGGACTGTAACTCCAATGGTTGTCATGTGGTGTTATCTCCTCATTCTCCATCCTTCAGTGCCTTTGATCCTCTGTATTTTGATGTGTTGTGTTCATTTGTCTTGGATATGCCATGTGATGTTCATGATGATCAAGTTCTAGATGGAGTTGGTGTTGAATAGTCAACTTGTGGTATCATTTTTTATGAGTATGTGTGGGAGTTTGAACAAGAATCCATGGTGAAGGATGACTTCCTTTTGTCTACACCTCGTTTGCTTTATCATGGCATATTCCATGACTCTTTCAGTCTCGTTCCATCTAGAAAACTTTCATTTATGGATGTTTCTACTTTCGATCATTCACAGAACGCGTGGAATGCCAGTTTTTTATTTGAATGTGGAGAGGATAAATCTCTCTTCCCTAGATCCTCCCAATCTATCATCTTACCTTTCCAGAAACATATAGGGTGATATTTCTCGTTTTTCATCATCCCCTCTTTATGATTCATCAGATCATGAGGATTTCCTTGTCCATCTTCTTGAACTTTCTGATCATGGTTGTCATGATCTTTTCATTAATTCATTCGATCATGATTCTAATTTTCATACTATTGATATTTCTGAGCCACCAGCCTTTTATAATCTATCTTCTAATGAACTAGAAACTCCTCAAGTTGTCGAGGCACTTCAGCCCAAGATGATGGTTATGTCAGGTTCTCGTAGCCTTGAGGTTAGTTCCATTCTTGGTCAGAAGTCTATTGAATCTTTCCAAGCTCCTCATCACTCTATTGTTCACATTGAAAATCAATCTATTTCACAGTTTTTGTATCTTCCATCGGAATCACACGATCATGTTTCTCAAGCATTGGAGGAGTTGTACATAGTAAACAATGTTTCGAAATGGAAGTTTTATTCTTTCTTTATGTTTGCTCATTTTTCAAGTTCAAAGGTGTGTACATGCTTGTCCTTCATGCGTAATGTGATAGGACACCATGATACATCTGCAAAATGCCTTTCATGTGCTTTTCGTCTTTTATTTTCCGTGGATGCATTAAAGCTTCGAATGTATTAGTTTACATTGTTTCATCTTTCTTGTTGGTTGGTTCACTTGTATATCTTTCTCATTGACCATGCTCTCGCCTACATGGTCCAACCAATGCGTAGATGGCTGCATTAGAAGTATCACTTTATGTGATTCCGCCTATGTTTTTCTTAGGTTAGGAGTAGGAGTAGTGTTTTCTTTTCTTATTGTTTCCTAATTTTCTTACTTTTTTTTGCTTTGTCTTGCTTCTTTACTTTTTTTTTCTTTCTTTTGCATCTGTAGGTTAGTTTCCGCATGAAACCGTGTTTGGTTTCCTAGACAAGCAGGGTGAAATCCAAGAGGAACTAGTACAACTATTAACACTTGGTTATCTGTATATTCCTTCTATTTGTGTGAGTCTTGTGTTTCTTATAGTCGATGATACCCTGATGGAAAATGAATTCCTTTCGAAGCGAGTCATGATGAAATCATGATTCTTGCACTCTTAACTAGTACCGCCTACTCTAATCAGTTTTATATTATCGATTAACCCTTATCAACTCAGTTAAGTAGAGTAAGGAGAGGGGGGAAACCTTAACAAGTATGTCAGAGGTATACATAAATATCATTCTCTAAAAGGACAACCTCTTCTACTCTCAATAATTTTGGATCCCTCTTCCGCCTCATGAAATAAATAAGTGCATAAACACAGTTCCTTGAAAAATGAAAAAAATTAAAAATAAAATAAAGGGTGAAAGAAGAGAAAGGCTTCCTACATAGAGAGGTGAAGCAAGTAACTTCGTCGGGGTATTGTCCAGGCTCGCTGATAGAGGAGCAATGCTTGTGTTCCTTAAGTGACTCCGTCGGGGTACTCTCTAGGCCTACTGGCAGCGAAGCCACACCAGAGATGAAGATAAAACTATGACAGTCTATTTTACTTGTGCATCTATATACCCCTCATCCCCAGTCGAAACAACTCAGTTTGACTGTACTTGGTACGTGTGTTGCAGATAAAGACAACGGTAGGGCCTACATATTTAACTAAAGTTAAGTGAAGAATCTATGATAATCGAGTAATTGAAAATACTTCCAGAAGAGTTAGACTCGCTTTACATGAGACAAGGACCATACAGAGAGCTGGAGTTCTACCAGTGCGTCACCAATGTTGTAGCGGCCACAACCACCCTCCAAAATTTTTCCTATGCTTCGATTTTGGAGCCTTCCTTCTAAACCACAACAACTCATCTTGCATTGATCTAGGTACTTGTGCTTCAACTGAGCCTTATTATTTTCATCTCATCTTGTGTTTGCTTACTTATTTCATTTTCTAACCCACAAATCGATCTCTTGATTTGGTCCCTTGACAGTTTTGGGCTTGCCTTAGAGAATTGTGCAATTCTTGAGGGTAACTGGCCTTGCTCTTGGGAATTGCGCGGTCCTAACTCCCAGTGAGCCTTGAGCTCAGAAAATGTGCAGTGCATGAGCCAGAGAGTTGCCCAGTCCTTCTCAAAACTGCGCAATATTTTCGAGCAATGCATGGCAGTTTTTCCTGAAATAAAAATTCCTTAAAAATAGGGATCTATTTTTATTAAACCATAGGAGGCACTAGAGTTATGATCCAGGTGGATGTTGGTGGCCACCCACCTATCCCACTTGGGCCCCCACAACTGTCTCTTTCAATTTCCTTAATTGTAGCACAATTTATTATTTTTAGGATTTTTTTGGGTCCTAAACTTCTGGAGCCGTTTTGAGGCCCTAAATGACGTTTTTTTGGCAATATATCGCCAATGATTTTTTAATAAAATCATCTTTTCCATTGTAGTCCTAGGAGAGAACTTTCCAACGGGGTATCATGTGCATCAAACAGAGATAATATGACCAAGTCATGACCCCAAAAAGTTGGTCGTCTAACTAACCCCAACCGGGCAAATAAACTCTTGGTGTTACATCTCCTCGGCTTAGAGTTTTGGTTGTTTATGGTTTGCTCTTATTGTTCAATAATAAAAAGACCCTTGAGCCTCATTGTAACATAGTTCAGAGGCATGTAGCCACCACATCTCTTCTAAGAGATAAACTATCATCATCGAGCTAGTCTCATTTCTATATTGTTTGTAATTATATTTCATTATTTGATATTAATCAAAGGAAGTGTTATTTCTACTGCATCTCTGTATTTATGGTTATATTTGTAATTTGTTGCATTTCTATTTAAATTTGGATCAAGTTATTTTTGGAAAAGTTTCCACCACGTGCCACTTTTTCCTTGATTTTAGGCATGCACGCCATGAACCCTACCTTAACCAAATATATTTAATTGACACTACTAGAGCTCATTTGTACACTCTATCTTGGATTTCTATCATGTTCTACCAAGGTATTCCACTGACAAGTTGATCATGCAAGAAGTTTCATATCACCTCGCTACATGGTTATCAACAGCAGTACATAGGAAGAAGAAAGTGTCATGGCCCACTCTTCCATTGCAAATCAAGTTATATGATACTAAGAGCTTGAAAGATGTAGATGTCGAGGCTACGGACATAGTCAAAATAAAGTTTGGCACCAAGAACTTTAATCTGTATGATCCCCATGGTATTTGCAAGGACCATTGTGCTAGAGTGTACTTTCCATGGATCCATGGGGCATTGCGTTGATCGGAGGAAGACCCTTGGAGGTACTATTACAATACCTCTAGAATCAATGAGTCGTTCATTATAGCAACATATTGGAAGGTTGTTATGTAGACAACACCCAATCTGAAAGAAATAACAACAATAGCAGAAGGCAATAATTCATTGAAGGACAAGGTAAAGAGGAAGGTTGTTGAGGATCCAGAGCGAGAGAAAAGCTACAAGATGATGGAAAATCCTATATTGGAGAAGGCATCTTTCACAACAGAAGCAAAATGGGAGCAGTAGATGAAGAGAGAAGAGCAAACGAAGAGAGAAAAGAAGAGGTTGCAAGAAGCAAAAATAAAGTTGCAGGAGATGGAGAAGAAGATGAAGGAAGAATAAGAGTTGAGGAGGAGAGAAAGAGAAGAGAAACAGAAGCAGGAAGAAGAATAAAGGCAAGGTGCGATGACATAGGAAACAATGCCCATACAAGTTGATGAGGTGGAACAACCAACAGTTGAGGAAGAGAGTGAACAGATGCAGGATCAGGAGCTTGCTTAGTAGATTGAGCAATTGATTGAAGTGACAGACATGGAGCTGGAATAAGAGCCACAAAATGAAGACACTTACGTTATGCCGAGAGCACTAGAGGTCATCTCTCATTATCCACCACCTCCAGTGTGAGAACCCATCCCGAGCGATCAAGAAGATATTATTCATCTTAATGATGATCCGGTTATGAATGTGTATAATCTATCATTCAACGAGTTGTAGAATAATATTCTATAGGTGTAAAGGAAGCACTTTCTGGATGATCATGCATCACCTGCATTCATCAAGGAAAGGGTGATAGTGTTAGACACCACGAAGCATCCAACTGCGCTTACCGAAGCCAACTTGGTCTAAACATAGTTACCGATCAAAGGGAAAATTACCTAGTACCTATTTTTTTGAGGTTGGGAAAAATCACCCGATTTTGAAATTGGTGATTCAGAGTACACCTTTTTTTTGGAGCATATTTTTGACACTTTAAATTTTCTTATGTATCAAGTATGAACATTTTTTTTTTTAATGTTGGTGATTTTCATGCTGATTTTAAAAAGTTTTGATGCATCATCAACACATTTTTTTAAAGAGTTTATTTTTCACACATTAAATATTTTTATGTATAGAGTATGAAGATTTTTTTTAAATGTTAGTGATTTTCATCTTGCTTTTGAAAAGTGTTGATGCAACACCAACCCTTTTTATTTAGAGGGCTTATCTTTTACACTTTAAATTTTCTAATGTATTAAGTGTGGACATGTTTTTTTAAATGTTTGTGATTTTCATGTTGGTGAAAAAAAAAAGACAAAAAAAACTCAAATAAT
>APFE031647095.1:0-25766 GCA_000404065.3 Pinus taeda | reverse complement strand
TTTTTTTTTTCAGGGTCCATGTTGATGCTCAGCCCAATTCCATTATGTTCAATTTGATAGATGATTTTAATTTTATTTTATAATGAATCGAGTCTACCCCCACAATGTATTAATTTCATTGTTGGTCTTTAAGTTTTCATTACAACAAGTTGAGTTCACTTACACCGCGTGTCAATTTGATGGTTGATTTTTAAATTTTTGTTGCAATGTATCAAGTTGTCTTAGGCTAAGATTTTAAAATCGATATATATTTAGCATTTAAAGAATAAATTACTCGTAGTATAATAACTCTTTCATTCAAGTGTTCATTTTTAAAGTTTTTTGTCATAACATTTTTCCATAATGTCATGCTTGAAATATTTTGAAAACTTGATATTTCTTTATAGTCATAATCTTTGGTTTTAATTGCATGGTTGAAAAATTGTTAAGCTTTTAATGTTTTTCTAAGTCATGATATTTTATCATTAATGCTATGGTTGAAAACAATTGTAATTTAAGGGTTTTTTAGAGTCAAGATATTTCTATCTTTAACAACATGGATGGAAATTGTTGGAATTATCAGGATTTGATACATGATATTTTATCTTTAACATCATGTACGAGAATTGTTGGAATTTTACAGTTTTTCAAACTTCAGATATTTGATCTTTAATTCCATTGCTAAAAAATGACAAAATTGTAACCCATTTTTTTTGTTATTCTATAATCAACACTTATTTTTTTAAGGGTAATGTTTTCATCCATTTTGCAAAAAAGAAAAACATCATTCTGGCATACACAAATTTCATTTTTGGGTTGTTTTTTCATGTTTTTTTTTTTTTTTGTTTTTGGGCTAGAGTACACATTTTGAAGTAATAGTTCCTGTTTGATTGGTAACTATGTTCTATGCAAGAGTAACAAGCTCAAATGTTAAGTACTTGATGGCTGAGAATGAACAACTGGCAAATAACTTGCATGCATCCAGGCAAGAGGTAGAAAAACTTTGAGCATCAGTGCATAATGTAGTTCCCACATTGGGGGAAATGAGGACAATGATAATTCATGAAGTATCAACACTTGAGGGCACCATGTGAAAGCTCTATGACGGATTTGTCATTGTTCATAAAGAAGTTGTTTGTCTGCATGGCCTATAGCAGCAGAGCAAAGAGTTTGTTCAAACTCTCAAAAAAATACATGTTTCCATCTCCCATATACAAGAGTGGACAATACAGTACAAAGGAGCCCCTCTTGACTTAGTAAAGAAGATGAAGCCATAGGCAGAGCTAGAGAAAGAGAAGGTTCAAATGTTGATCCAGAACTATGAGCAGCTCACCCCATTCATCAGTAGCATGCAGGCCTCATATGTGCGGTTGTATAATAGTTTAGATGTCATGGTGAGGAAGTACAGGATCCCATCAATTAGTTCCCTCACTGATGTTAAACTTAAGAACTAAGTTTGGTTAGAGATCGATGATTACATGGAGCAGCTAAGATGAGAGGCCACCAAGGAAGGCTTCGAGTTGAATGCACACAACATGCAAAAGTACATCGATGGTCCTGTCAAGGTCAACACCATGTTGCTCATGGTTCAGGACGAGTTAGATACAGGTTCCAAGACCATAAACCCGGATGCCATGGAGGCAAGAGTTCGCTTCTAGAAAGACACCATCACATAGTATCAAGCTTAGCACCAATATGAGACCAAGAAGCACCTAGTGGATGCTGTTGAGTTGGACTTTCCCCAAACTCCAGAATCATAGTGTCGTGTATTTTTAAGTTGCCTCTAGCCTATTTTGTCTTATATGGGTACATGTGGAAAATTTAATATTATTTGTAAATATGTTGTAAGTGAAATTCCAAGTGTCATTAGTGGAATGTGAAAAGTCATAATGTTATGTAATGAGTTTCTTGTAAAGAAGGCGACAAGTCACCAGGGAAGTCAAAGAGTCACAAAGGGGAATGTCAAGGGTCACCCCACCCTCTGTTATAAATAGAACCTCATAACTCATAGAAGAGGCTTTTGAGAGACAAGATTTTGGCTAGGTTTAAGCTTAGAAAAGGCTTGGGAGTATTGTGAAGAGCCTTCGATTCTCCATAGTGTAGAGCAAGTATACTTCTTTGGAGGAGTAGGTTTTCTTGACTATAATGTTCGACTATTGGGGTCCCCTCTTTATGATTCGTCAGATCATGGGGATGTCGTTGTCCATCATCTTGAACTTTCTGATCGTGGTTGTCGTGATCTTTTCGTTCATTCATTTGATCACGATTCTGATTTTCCTACTATTGATCTTTCTAAGCCACCGGTCTTTCATAATCTATCTTCTGATCAACTAGAAACTCCTCAAGCTATCAAGGAACTTCAGCCCAAGATTATATTAGGTTCTTATTGCCTTGAAGTTAGTTCCATTCCTGATCAGAAATCTATTGAATCTTTCCAAGCTCCTCATCACTCTATCGTTCACATTGAAAATTAATATATTTCACAGTTTTTGTATCCTCCACTGGAATCACATGATCATGTTGCTCAAGCATTGGAGGAGGCATAAATAGCAAACAATGTTATGAAATGGAATTTTTATATTTTTTTTATGTTTGCTCGTTTTTCAAGTTCGAAGGTGTGTACATGCTTGTCTTCCGTGCGCAATGTGATAGGACACCATGATACATCTACGGAATGCCTTTCATGTGCTTTTCGTATTTTCTTCTTCGTGGATGCATTCAAGCTTTGAAATTATTGGTTTACATTGTTTCATCTTTCTTGTTGGTTTGTTCACTTGTATATATTCTTGTCGACCATGCTCTTGCCTACATGGTCCAACCAATGCATCGATGGCTGCATTGGAAGTATCACTTTATGTGAGTTGGCCTATGTTTTTCTTAGGTTAGGAGTAGGAGTATTGTTTTATTTTCTTGTTGTTTCCTGATTTGCTTACTTTTTTTTGCTTTGTCTTGCTTCTTTCCTTTGTTTGTTTGTCTGTTTTTGCACTTGTAGGTTAGTTTCTGCATGAAACCGTGTTTGGCTTCCTAGACAAGCATGATGAAATCCAAGAGGAACTTGTACATATATCAACACTTGGTTATCTGTCTACTCCCTCTATTTGTGTGAGTCTTGTGTTTCTTCTAGTCGATGACACCCTGATGGAGAATATGTTCCTTTCGGAGAGAGTCATGGTGAAATCATATGCTTGCACTCTTAACTAGTACCACCTACTCTAATCAGTTTTTTATTTTCGGTTAACCCTTGTCAACTCAGTTAAGTAGAGTAAGGAGAGGGGGAAAACCTTAACAAGTATGTCAGAGGTATACATAAATATCCTTCTCTAAAGGGACAACCTCTTCTACTCTCAATATGTCAGGATCCCTCTTCTGCCTCATGAAAAAAATAAGTGCATATACACAATTCCTTGAAAAATAAAAAAATAAAAAATAAAATAAAGGGCAAAAGAAGAGAAAGGATTCCTGCACAGAGAGGTGAAGCAAGTAACTCTATCAAGGTACTTTCTAGGCTCGCTGCAGTGGAGCAATGCTTGTGTTCTTGAAGTGACTCCATCAGGGTACTTTCCAAGCCTGTTAGTAGTGGAGCAACACCAAAGATGAAACTAAAACTCCGACAGTCTATTTTACTTGTGCATCTATATACCCCTCATCCCCAATTGAAACAACTCAGTTTGACTTGGCTTGGTACATGTGTTGCCGATAAAGAGAGTGGTAGGGCCTACATCTTTAACTCAAGATAAGTGAAGAATCTATGATAATCGAAGAACTGAACAATACTTCCGGAAGAGTTAGACTTTATTTGCATGATACACGGTCCATTTAGAGAGCTGGAGTTCTACTAGTGCATCACTAATGTTGTAGCAGCCACAACCACCCTCCAAAATTTCTCTTATGCTTTGATTTTGGAGCCTTCCTTCTAAATCACAACAACTCATCTTGCACTGATACAGGTACTTTTGCTTCAAATGAGCCTTATTATTTTCATCTTGGCTTGTGTTTTCTCACTTAATTCATTTTCTAACCCCAAACCAATCTCTTGACTTGGTCCCTTGACAGATCTAGGCTTGCCTTAGAGAATTGCACAATTCTTGAGGGCAATTGGCCTTGCTCTTGAGAATTGCACAGTCCTAAATCCCAGTGAGCCTTGAGCTCATAAAATCTCAAGAACTAAATGGCATCCATCCTTGAGCTGGGAAATTGTGCAGACAAGAGAGGAAACCTAGAGCCAAGGAGCCCATAAATTGTGGAGACCTCACTGTGCTCAAAAATTGTGCAGTGCATGAGTCGAAGAGTTGCCCAGTCTGTCCCAGAACCACGTAATATTTCTGGGCAATGCATGGCATTTTTTCCCCAAAAAAAAAATCCCTAAAAAATAGAGATCTATTTTTAGTAAATTGGAGAAGGCACTTGAGTTCTTTTTGGAAGTTTCGGCCAAGTGTCGATTTTTCCTTGATTTTAGGCATGCACGCCATGAACCCTAACTTGACTAGATATATTTAGTCAACGTTGCTAGAGCTCATTTCCACACTCCATCTTGGAGCTCTAACATTCCTTATGAGATTAAGGAATGTTTGGTGCAATCGTCTTCGCTTTTTTGCGTAATTTTTTCTTTTCTCTTCTTTTGTTGCTTTTTTTTTATCACTTTTTGTTGTTTAGCTTGTGAGATCATTGTTTCACTTGTTTCTTTAAATTCTTGCTGGAATTTTAACTTGTTTTATCTTGTAGAAGTGTTTTTTCAAATTTAAATTTCCTTTCCTGATTGTCGCATGTGTTTTCCCGTTTTTTCACCAACGGTCGTTGTTGCAGCGACTCTCTTCATGTGCTTAGTTTTCCTCCAGTTTAATCAATTCTTTCACTTGTTTCACATGCATGCATCAAAACTTAGTCAAATATACACTTAGCAACACATTATCCTTTAGATCTACTTGATTTTCACACTCCCCATCGGAAAATCTAGGTCCCCTTTCCTAGATCTTACACTGTGCAATCTAGGAGCTCAAGGCCTCTACCTTAGCTTTTGGAAATGCACAGAGCTTGTCTTGGGCTGGCTCCAACTATGAATTGTGAAGTTCCAAGAGCGAGCCTCCCAACTTTGCCACTAAGACTGCGCAATGCCTAATCTCTCCCGGCCTTGGCCCAGACTAAATTGTGCATTGCACAATCCCAATCATCAAGCTTCCCGACTGGCTGTTGGGACTGCGCAGTGCACAGTACCCATAGTCATCCATTGACCTCTATTAGCTAGAATTACACAATCATTCCCATCATAATCCTGGCTTGCTACTTGATCTTATCTTGAATTTGCTTTGATTTTTAAGTTGACATTTTCTTACCATGAGTGTCCTCTCTGTCACATAGGTACAACAGTTGCTGAGCATCTCTCTAATAGTTATTTTTAACATGGAATCCAAGAGAGTTGCATCAAAGGAAATCATCAAGAGTAGTATTGGGTAAGCAGTTGAGTAGATATCAGTTGATTTTTCAATATATGTAGATACTCAATTGTTCATTGAGAAGGGTACAACACTAACATGGCAGCAGATCAAAGATATTTTTGCATAGGAATTCAAGGAAGACTTAGAGGACTGGAAGGTTTATCTTAGCATCCACCAGTTAAGGTTATACAAGGTTGCATGCAAGGGCCCCACCTTACCATGTGCAGACATCATCAACTAGATTATCTCACACAAAAATGAATAGACTATGACATTGAGCAGTGCCAACAAGAAATAACTTACTACCTTCAGGGTTGAGAACTTTTAGCATCTGTATCACTTGCCCAAGCCAATGAAGCGCATGGACTCACTCTTATATGCCATCCATAGGTCTGTGAACATGAGAGATATTTTCAAGCGATGGGTGAAAAACTCATCTAAGTTTAGACAGACACCTACCATGTTTACAAGACGAAGTCCCTCAGGAAGGCTTACTAGTGAGTCTTCCTGCAAAATATATGGTCAAGAGAAAACAAAAACCTTTCCTGAAGGGTGGGTGGTCTTACTAGACCAATTGGTGAATGATGGGAGGCCATGCAACTGGTCAGATTTCTTGGCTCATCAGTTGAAGACCCATGTGTGTAAAGGATCAGAATCCACCCAAGAATGAGCAAGCAAGGTTTTACATGTCCACATACTTACTAGATGCAATTTGTGCCTAGTAGTAGTTCCCTGGCATGAGCTGGACATGGAAACCAAAAGAGATTGTCGTCAACATCTATTGCAAATTTGTTTCCGACTATAACTATTGAGGAGTGATGGCAAGGCTAACTAACCATTTTACCATCCCGTTGTACAAGTTTATTTTTTAGCAGGATCCTTGGAGACTGGTATGCCTCAACAGTTGCACCTTCATAAGAGCGTTTGGCAGAGAGAATCCTTTGCATGTTCTACTAAGTTATGCCACTAACAATCTTATCATGCAATAATTTTCATATCACCTCGCTATAGGGTTGCTAGCAAGACTACATACAAAGAAGAAAGTGACATGGTCGACTCTTCCTTTGCAGGTCAGGTTATACAAGATTAAGATCTTGAAATATGTAGATGTCAAGGCTAAGGACATAGTCAAATTCAAGTTCAGCACCAAGTAATTTAATTTGTAAGATCCCCACAGTATTTGCAAGGAACATTGTGCGAGAGTGTACTTTCCATGGATCCACGGGACATTTCATTGGTCGAGGGAGGACCCTTGGAGGTACTGCTACAATGCCACCAGACTCAATGAGTCAGTCAATATAGCAACAACTTGGAAGGTTGCTCTGCAGACAGTAGATGCTCTAGAAGTAACAACAATAGCAGTAGAAGGTAGTGATCCATTGAAGGACAAGGGAAAGAAGAAGGTTACTGAGGACCCTGAGGGAGAGCAAAGCTACAAGATGAAGGAAGATCCTATCTTGGAGAAGGAAGATTTGGTAGTGGAAGAAAAGAGGAAGTAGCAGATGTAGAAAGAAGAGTGAAGGAAGAGAGAAAAGCAAAGGCTATAGGAAGCATAATTGAAGCTGCAGGAGACAGAAAAGAAGTTGAAGCAAGAATAAGAGTTGAGGAGGAGAGAAACAGAAGAGAAGAAGAAGTAGGAAGAAGAAAAAAGGCAAGTCGCAATGACAGAGGAAACAATGCCCATACAGGTTGATGAGCTAGAATAGCCAGCAGCTAAGGAAGAGAGTGAACAAATGCAGGATTGGGAGCTTGTTGAGCAAATTGAGAAATTCATTGAAGTGATAAACATGGAGTTGGAACAAGAGCCATAGAATGAAGACACCGACCTTATGCCAAGAGCACCAGAGATCATATCTTAGTCTCCAACACCTCCAATGTCAAAACCAGTCCTGAGAGAACAAGGAGATAATGTTCTCCTTGATGATGATCTAGTTATGGATGTGTACAATCTATCATTCGATAGGTTGCAGAAGAAGATTGTACTAGCATGGAGGAAGCACTTTCCAGATGATCACACATCACTTGAATTCATCAAGGAAAGGGTGATAGTGTCAGACACCAAGAAGCATCCAACTGCCCTTGCCAAAACTAGCTTGGTCGATACAGGAAAAACATACTCAAATGTTAAGTACCTGACGGCTGAGAATGAGCAACTGGAAAAGAACTTGCAGGCTGCCATGCAAGAGGCAGAACAAATCTAAGCATTAGCACAAAATGTAGTTTCTGCATTGGGGGAAATGAGGACAGTGATACTTGCTGAAGTATCAACACTTTAGAGTACCATGTGGAAGCTCTATGATAGATTTTTCACCATGCATAAAGCAGTTGTCCATGTGCATGGCCTATAGTAGCAGACAAAAGAGTTTGTTCAAACTCTCAAGAAGACACATGCTGTCATCACCCATGTACAAGAGTTGAAAATGTAGTACAAAGGGGCCCTTCTTGACTTAGTAAAGAATATAAAGTCACAGACATAAGTGGAGAAAACGAATGTTAGAATGTTGATCCAGAATTATAATCAGCTCGCCCCATTCATTAGTAGCATACATGTCGCATATGTGTGGTTGTACAATAGTATGGATGTCATGGTGAGGAAGCATAGGATCCCATCAATCGGTTCCCTCACCGATGCTAAACCCAAGAACCAAGTCTGGCTGGAGATTGATGAGTACATGGAGCAGCTAAGATGAGAGGCCACTAAGGAAGACTTGGAGTTGAATGCACACAACATGCAAAAGTACATCGGTGGTCCTGTCAAGGTCAACACCATGTTTCTCATGCTTTAGAGAAAGTTGTATACAGGTTCCAAGACCATATACTAGGAATTCCATGGAGGCAAGAGTTTGCTTCCGTAAAGATACCATCAAACAGTTTGGGGACACCATCACACAATACCAAGCTTGGCACCAATATGTGACCGAGAAGCACCAAGGTGATGTTGTTGAGCAGGAATTTCCCCAAACTCCGTAATCATAGTGTTATGTCTTTGTAAATATGTTGTAAGTGAAATTCCAAGTGTCATTAATGGAATGTGAAAAGTCATCATGTTATGTAATGAGTTACTTGTAAATAATTCAAAGAATAATGAGGGAAGTCAAAGAGTCACAAAGGGGAATGCCAAGGGTCACCCCACCCTTTGTTATAAATGGAACTTCATAACTCATAGAAGAGGATTTTGGGAGCCAAGCTTTTGGCTAGGCTTAGGCTTGGAAAAATCTTGGGAGTATTGTGAAGAGCCTTGGCATCTCCATAGCGTAGAGTAAGTATACTTCTTTGGAGGAGCAGGTGTCCTTGACTGTAATGTTCCACTATTAGGGCTAGTGGTCGTCAATGGTGTATGTATGTATGGAAATTTCACTTATAACAATAATATCAGAGCCAACACACTTTCATGCATATGTTGTTAATGTAGTTGGACTATTCTGGTTGCATTGGCAATGTATGCTATTTAACTTATGCATATGCTTATGAACTACTTTGTATGCATTTGTACAAATCATGTTGAATGCGTGTTGTTGGATTAACTCATCACTTTAATTTGTGGACTATTCTGCATTTTATCTTGTGATGTCAGCCCGCTCGTGTGTTTCTTTCAAGTTGTGTATTATTACAAGCTTCTAAGGGGCACACTTCATTTTCCCCTTCGTGTGTTAGAACCTTCATGCATAGCACTTGAATCTCCGCAGGGTCACACACTTTCTCTCACCCAAAGTTATCATACTTTCCTCTACATGCTATTGCCGTTAAGGCATTACACTACCACCCACTACTAGGACTCCTACTTCAAACAGTGTGAGATCTAGTTGGGCCTTCATATCGGGGAGATCCCCTAAATGTTGGTGGGTCCAACACTGTCAACAAATTATATGGGACATTAAGACATGCATTGAAAAACATGATGTATGCTTCATTTTAATAAGGCCACTATTCAAATACAACATAACATTTACCTTTTCGGACCAATTGATTAAAATCTCTTGGGACCAACTTTGAGAAGTGTTTCTTTTTAAATTGTAAGTGTTTACTTTAGTAAAATGTTTTATTATGTCAAAAAAGTGCCATGATATGTTGAATTGAGCACATTACACTATTTAGCTCTACTTTTATCATGATTTCAACCATTCATTTAACCTTTTGACAACTCATAACATATCCTTGAAACCACATATTGTGTGTCTTCCTCTGCATTGTCAACCCTTTAAGCCTAAAACCCTTTGACATGCATATTGAGGTAAAAATTTGTTTATTTACATTAATTCCTAGTATCTAGTAGATTAATTAAGTTTTAAATATCTTTTTTACTAATGATGAACTATTTAGCTCAGTTTTAGTTGTAACATCCCCCTCCTAGTCCTCACCATAACCCCGATTAAGAGGGGGTGATTATTATGCCAACCCAAGATCCAAGGTTTCATTATGGAAATGGGGTCCAAAAACTTTGATATTTCCAGCTCACTTAAATCTTGAGTTTGAAATTATCATTGTGTTCATCTCGTCGAGACGATTCGTGATATAAAATTTTGCTTCAATCCGACCCCTCAATCAAAAGATGTAACCATCACAATATGGTGAATTTGAGGATGCCACATCATAGTCTTGGCCACGTGGCATCCACATGGCTCAACACCTTGGCTAACCCAGTGCCACATGGAAATTAATTATTATTTGTCATCTCGTTCATGGGTTTGGGTCCCACGCCTTGCATTATGCAATAAAATGCAACTTATATGCATATATATATATGTATATAAATATATGGTTTCAGCGATAGGTTGTTAAACATCGACATTCTTCCCATCTCCTAGACTCTATTACCTGGTTAACACAATTGTGTGTGCTTTATAATTTCTATGGGGTTAGCCCTCTAGGTTGACCTGTTGTGGGTCCGCTCATGTCTACCAATGGCTTGGTTGTCGAGCTCGCTTCTCTGCCATAACGGTCCAGGCCTACGTCACTCTGCTCAATTTTTTGTGTGATCCTTTATATACTCAATGGGAATTACCCTCCTATCTTATATGCTCTAGGAGGCCCTTTCCTCGATACTATCAACGCCTTTTCACTAGTTCTCACCAACGTCAAGTTGACGGTCGCGCCAACTTAGATCGAACTTTTCCATCTCAACTCTTCCCTTTTGAGCGACTTTCTAAGGGTTTCCAGAATGCAACCCCTCGGGGCTTATGTCATCTCGTGCCCTTTCCCAACCATTGATTTCCTCCACCACTCAATCTTAGCCACTTGTTCCACTGCTAATGCACTGATTAGGCTACGAGGCCTTATAGCTATCATTCTGTCTTGAAGACAACCCTTACTCGACCTAATAAAATTTTGTCATGACCACATAAAGGATAAGGTTAAGGGAATGAAATAAGGCTTCTGCCTAAGCCATTTGTGAAGGATTTATTCCCATAACTCAGCCACGATGGTTATGGCTTAAACTTGTGTCATTGATGCTACATATGTTTTCTTGAATCTAGTAGTTTTTAGAGGAATTCACCCCTTTCCCTATACATAGAATGTAGTTGGAATGAGTGTGATTTCACCACGTTGTGTTGAACCTATTGGTTTTATAAGAGACTCTCACACTTGAATTATCACCACATTGGGTTGAAAGAAGCACTCCAGTACTCTTTACCATACTTAGGAAACTTAACCAATCTCCTCAATTGCAACTTAATCACATAACCATACTACTAACAGTCTTAAACACAACATACACTTGGTTAACATCATGCATGTTAACCACTAGTTCCATCAATCTCTCAACCATACATAGAGGCTTAATCGACCCTTTGACAAGAAATCACTATATTTCATATCTCCACTACACACATAGAGCTTTAGAAATTCCTTTAAGCAATTAGACAAGGGTCAAAGTACAGAAAAAACACAATCCTCTTAACAAGTGCTCCATGTGATCACATGGATGACTTACCTACATTACTCTACATGGAGGGACCTAAGTACCAATGCCTACAATTAGGACCATCCATCGGAACTTTTGAACCTTCAATCTTGAGAAAACCAGCCATCCCTCTTGCAACAAAATTAAGGCATTTGCATTTAAATTCAAGTAAGGAGGCATTATTGGGGAACCACGGTACCAAAGAAACATTGTTTAAAACTTTAAATCTTTCAAGCACAAGAATATCATCTAATATTCTTATAAACAATATCAAAATGAGCATTTATATTGAAATCCCCTACTTGTTATCATGGATGTAAAGCCATAGTTACGAGTAACATGCATCAAAACATCATTTCCTTTCTATTATAGGAACCATGAACCAATCATGCACAAGTGCAACATCGACTTAACAGTACAATGAGAATTCAATAGCAAGGAATGCAATATTGATGGCTTGGGGAGGACCCTCATATAAAACAACAAGAAAATAAGAATACAAGGAGAGGAAATCCTCCCTATTACACATTGCAACACCACCATGCAATGCAAGCTTAAAATCAACTTAATCGGCATATTGCAATAAGGAATAAGAAAGTTCATACTAAATAATTTCATGATTATCCATTGTTCTCACACACTGTCACAATGCATTTAAAACAATAACACAACACACTAGTCAATTCTATAAATAAAAGTTACACGAACCTGTTTCGTGTACTGATGTAAACATTTCGAACCAAAAATACAATGCTCATTCATTAACATAGACAATACATGAGAAACACTTATCTTATGATTTTTAGGCAACTAAATTTGGGACTATTACTCTCCACCCAACCATAGATAGTTGTAGCCAATCCTCACTTGTGGCTATCACCCCCAAGCCATACTTGAGAGACTAGGGTGGTCTTTTGCTTAAAAGATTGAATGCAATCTTCAGTTTCTTTAGGTACTCAAGAGGTCTCTCCACCTCCACCCTCCAACTGGGTTCCAAGCAACAAAATCATGGGGAACTTAGGGAATCATTGTATCCACCCAACTTGGAGACTCCAGAACACCACAAAATCAACCATATGGCAAGGAAGCCATCCAAAAATTCCCCAAGACTTTTCCAGGAATAATTCCTCCACCCTAGTTCTTTGGGATTTGTTGAGAATCACCATCTCCACCCTCTAGCTACTGGGGACTCGAGAGGAAATTTCTTCAACCTATAAGTAATTTCCTCCCTAACTCCTTTCCAACTGAAGGTGGTCGCTTCCCACAGTTGTTGGACTCTTTCTGAGTTGCTGCTACATTTTCTTATTTTTCTTCTTTGTTGCTACATTTCTCTTTCTTCTCATTGAGGCGATCCATCCCTGTATTCCTCCCACTCTTTTCTTCATCTTTCCTCAAGACCATCCTCCCTATTGTGTTGACCTCCTCATTTCTATCCTGCTATCTGCACATCCCCATACTCACTAAATGCTTGTCCTTTTTTCCTTGTCCCAATCTCTTAAGGAAAGTATGGGTCTCATCCTTTTTTAAGTTCCATAAATTTTGAGAGGAACATTGAGCCATTAAATCACAACAACTAGCCTTCAATGGTTTTCACCTAACTCATATTTTTCCTGTAGCAATAAATCTAAGCATCCCAGGCAATTCCCCTCATTGGCCTCAGAAATTTGTATCCATTAACCCAACACATAATTATTTTATGAAAATATTTGCATTACCAAAATGAGGTTAAGAAAAGTGGGTTGTTACAACCCCTCCCCCTTGGGGGAAAACCGTCCTTAGTGTTTTGTGTCCATATACAATACAAAATACATGATTGAAACAAATTCATATTGTTTATGGAGCTTTATACACACAACTATGTACAATATTTACAACATATACATTTGCTTCAACCAACAAACAAAAAGGGGTATGCTTCCCTCATTAAGTCATCGATTTCCCAAATGTCTTCCTTAGGCCCAAAGTACCTCCACTGCACTTTGAATTTATCTATTGCTCAATTTTGGAGCATTATGCTCCTCCGATCTAGGATGCATAGGGGCTTTGTCTGGAACTCTCCCTCTAGTTCCACCTATAGCACATACCAGTCAATCACATGATTAAAATCATGTACATATATTTTAAGCAAAGAAACATGGAATGCAGCATGGACTTTTACTAATGGAGATAAAGAAACTCTATAGGCCATTGGTCCAATCCATTCAAGGTGTTGAAAATAGCAACAAGAAATGTTAAAAATAGAATCCAGAAATTCCAATTTAATTTGTCCATGAATTAAATTGTGAATTAAAATTGTAATTTTTTTTCTCATAGCAACTTGTAATAGTTAGCTTAGTTAATTTGAATTATTTAACTTAGGAATTCATGTATATGTTCTCCCTAAGTTTTAGGGGTCCATAATGAGTTTATTTATGAGTTGTAATTAGATAACTCAGGTTACTAAGCTATGGTCATTTTAATTAGTTCTAATTGTTTGTGGAACTAATAGAGGATTAACAGTCAATTGGTGCAATGGTGCATCCACAAGTGTTACTCCAGGTACCTAAAGATTCCCTCATCAGAAACCCATGCATGTCAGTTCAAAGAAAGACCTAGTTGCGACTAGAGTGTAAGGACAATGTACTATTAGTTGTATGATTTACTGAGTTGTAAATATCATGCATGTAATCAGAGAAGGACCTAATTTTGGATTACACGGTTATAGATGAGGAATTTCCCTTTAAATATGGGCTAATTCTCTCAGGAATTGTGCAAAGAATTAGAAGTTTGGAGGCTTGGAAATTTGGCTAAGTATTAGCTAAAGGAAGTCATCAGGTGAAGGATAGGAAATACTTGTGCAGGTTAAGCTCAAGGTTGAGCAGAGCATATTGTACTCATCCAAATTCTTTCACCAAGGGTGCAAGGAAATAGGGGCTTGTAGAGCAGCAGAACAGGCTAAGGTTTGGCTTGAGCTTGCTTGTGAGCTGGGAGATTGATTATACTGAGTGCAGGGATTGTTCTTGTGAGAAGCATTGTATTATCATATTGGATTTCTAATTTAGTGCAATACATATAGTGGGGTTTTAAGTTGTGGCTTTCCCCGAATACTTATTATGTTATGTGCCATTGATTTATCTTCCTCTTGTTGATTATTGTTTTCATCGATCTTTATGGGCTTCCGCTGTAAAGAGTAGAAGTAGATTCTTGTCTTTTTCTTTAGTAAATTGCATGAGCTTGTGAATATATAGGATTTTCTACATGGTATTAGAGCTATATTTGTGGAAATTATCTACATGGTATCAGAGCTAGATTTGTAGAAATTATCTACATGGTATCGGAGAAAGATTTGTTTTTGGGCGGCGAATTTGCACAGAATATATGAAACAAATTTGTGAAATATTTTAAGAAACAAATAGAATATTTGGATTCCTTGCGAAAAAAAAAAAACCCAAATTAAAAATAAATAAATAAATAGAAATCGACTGAATCGGAGTTTGGATGAAGGAGATATCACTAATTTAAAATCATCTCTTTTTCCATAAAATTTCGTAACGGTGGGACAAATGAAACAGAGTGGTGTGCTAGCAAAGAACTTGTATGCACTTGAGGTACAAGATGCATGCAAATCCTTGAGGATCAAGAAAAAGATTAGAAACATGGTGGTTGAGAGGGAGAGTAAATTACCTCTCAACATGCAGGCCCAGAAGAAGTAGTGTTAGAATCAACTTCAAGAAGTTGTGGAGTAGCCACAACTAGAGAAGCTGAGAGGAGACTGCGTGGAGGCATCCACTCATGCAGAAACATCCAGTAGAGGAAAATTTCAAGCCAAGTGGGTTGAGGGATCACATGTAGCCATACCTTTAGGTGTGAGGTGGGGCAATGTGAAGTGCTAGTCCCAAGAGGGTTGAAATTGGGAAAGGTCCATTGAGAGGTTTTATCTCATGGATCGTACCTTGCTACAAGAGCCCAAAGTACATACTAGCAGGAGGAATTAGTGGGATTGATGTAGTCAGTTATTAGAGTGTCAGAGGATAGAGCATTCATATACTGAAGAGTACAGAGAAGGGTTGAAAACAATGTAGAAAGGTAGAGTCAATAGAAGCGAAGAGTTTTTAGTCGTTAGAGGCAATAACAACAGAGACTTTGATGACATATGCATCATACTGATTCAGGTTGGATGTTTTTTTGTTTATAAAGTTGTTGTAGAAACAAAACTAGAGAGAATTGTTGCATGCAGAACATTCCAAAGGTTCAGGATTAGGATCAAGTTGAATTCCTTTCTTGTTGAAAGGGAGTGTTGAAAATAGGAACAAGAAATATTAAAAATAAAATCGAGAAATTCCAATTTAATTTGTCCTTGAATTAAATTGTGAATTAAAATTGTAATTATTTTCTCATAGCAATGTGTAATAGTTAACTAAGATAAGCTGACTTAGTTAACTTAGGAATTTCGAGTTGGAAGTCATGTATATGTTCTCCCTAAGTTTTAGGGGTCCAGAATGAGTTTATTTATGAGTTGTAATTAGATAACTCAGGTTACTCAGTTATGGTCATTTAAATTAGTTCTAATTGTTTGTGGAACTAATAGAGGATTAATAGTCAGTTGGTGCACTGGTGCATCCACAAGTGTTACTCTAGTTAATTGAAGATTCCCTCATCAAAAAATCATGCATCTCAATTCAAAGAAAGACCCAGTTGATACTAGAGTGCAGGGATAGTGTACTCTCAGTTGCATGATTTACTGAGTTGTAAATATCATGCATGCAATCAAAGAAGGACCTTATTTTGGATTGCACAGTTATGGATAATGAATTTCCCTTTAAATATGGGTTAATTCTCTCAGGAATTGTGCAAAGAATTGGAAGCTTGGAAATTTGGAAGTATTAGCCAAAGGAAGTCATCAAGTGGAGGATATGAAACACTTGTGCAGGTTAAGCTCAAGGTTGAGAAAACCATATTGCATTCATCCAAATTCTTTGACCAAGAGTGCAAGGAAATAACGGCTTGGAGAGTAGCAGAAGAGGCTAAGGTTTCGCTTGAGCTTGCTTGTGAGCTGGGAAATTGATTATAATGATTGCAGGGATTGTTCTTGTGAGAAAAAGCATTGTATTATCATCTTGGATTTCTAATTTAATGAAATACATATAGTGGGTTTTGAGTTGTGGCTTTCCACAGATACTTATTGTGTTATGTGCCATTTATTTATCTTCCTCTTGTCGATTATTGTTTTCATCGATCTTTATGGGCTTCCGTTGTAAAGAGTAGAAGTAGATTCTTGTATTTTTCTTTAGTAAATTGCTTGAGCTTGTGAATATATAGGATTTTCTACATGATATCAGATCTATATTTGTAGAAATTATCTACATGGTATTAGATCTAGATTTGTAGAAATTATCTACATGGTATCAGATCTAGATTTGTAGAAATTATCTACACAAGGGTCTCAAAAGGTCCACACTACTGGGGTGCTAGATTGGCACATGACCAAATTTTTAAAGAACATTTCTTGGCTTTATACTCAAATAGATATGTTCCCAAAATTGGAACCCTTTATGTACTTATGCTGATCTGCATAGTTTTCTACCTATCTTATACCACCTTTAAATTCTATTTAATAATCTACATTTGTTGCTCCATCTCTTTCAACATATCAGGCCCAATAAGGACTTGTTCACTAGATTATTCCAACTGATAGGAGTATTGCAACTCCTTCCATAAAGTACCTTGAATGGGCTCATTTTAATATATTCCTAGTGCCCATTGCTATATGAAAATCCTTCAAGAGGAAGATACTCTTCCCACTTCTTGGGCTAGTTCATCGCATACATCCTCAACATGTCCTCAAGGCTTATATTTGTCCTCTCTATTTTCCTATCTATTTATGGATGATAGGTTTTACTGAACGCTAATTCAGTCCCAAAACCTGCAAATAGCTCCTTCCAAAACTTTGAAGTCAAATTAGCATCTCTATCTGAGAAAATATTCTTGGGAATTTCATGCAACCTCACAATTCCCTTTATGAAAAACTGAGCTACCTCACTTGATGAGTTGGTGGATTTGATTGCCACAAAGTGAGACACCTTGCTCAACTTTTCAATCACCACCATAATGGCATCATGTTTCCTAGAAGTTCTTAGTAATCCTCTAATAAAATCCATAGAGATTACTTCCCACTTCCATTCTGAAATGGGAATGGGTTGTAATAAACCTATTGGGTGTTTTCATTCAGCTCGCACTTGTTGCCCTGTTATGCATTTAGGAACAAAATCAACCAATTCCCTCCTCAGATTAGGCCAAAAATAAAATTGTTAATGGTCATGAGAGTCTTTTGATATCACGGATGTTCAGAATATGGTTTCTCATGAAACTCTCTCAGTATAAGCCTCTTTAGATCAAAATTATTTGGTACGTAGATTCTACTCTTGAATCTAACCATGAAATCACTTGTGAGATGATACTCCTCTTCCTCACTTCCTTTTTGCAACTTTTCCTTTACTTGTTGATAATTTCATCATGTTATCATGCATTTTTTATCCTTTCCATCAATTCGAATTTGTAGGAGTTTATAGTTGCCATGTGATTCAATTGAATCCTTCTACTAAGTGCATCAATAACCTTGTTGTCCTTTCCTTTGATATAGTACTTGATTTCAAAGTCAAACTTTCTAAGTGTATCCATCCACCTAGGCTGTCTTGCATTCAACTTAGGTTGATTAAATAAATATTTGAGTCCACCATAATCTATCATGAGTTTGAATCTCTTGTTGAGGAGATAATACCTCCACATCTTCAATGCATGAATAATGGAATCTAATTCTAGATCACGAGTCACATAATTTACCTTATGCTCATTTAATTTTTGTGACTCATATCAAACCACTTGACCTTCCTGCATCATGAATCAACCAATTCCTTCCTTGCAGGCATCTATACACACCAAAAAAAATTTATCTGGGTTTGCAATCCTCAACATGGGTGCATTAGTGAGCAACTGCTTCAATTGATCAAATCTTCTTGCACATTTAGTTTTCCACTTGAAATTATTTCCATTCCTTTGCAAGGATGTAATGGGGTGTCTTATCTTGGAGAAATTTCTGATGAATCTCCTGTGGTAGCTTGCCAATCCATGAATGATCTGACCTCGTTTACATTGTTTAGTGTTAGCCACTCCATAATGGCCTTAATATTTTCTGGATCAATTGATATCCCCTTCTTGGAGACAATGTGCCCCAAGTAATGTATCTGTGATTAGAAGAATTCACATTTTCTAAGATTTGCATAAAGCTTGTGTTCCCTTATCAATTGCAATATTACATCCAAGAATTTTTCATGCTCTTCATTAGTTCTTGAATACATTAATATTCCATCAACAAAAACAATAACAAATTTATCCAGATAAGGATGCAATAAACTATTCATTAGACACATGAAAGTAATAGGGACATTAGTAAGCCCAAAGGGCACCACTACACACTCATAGTGCCCATATCTTGTCCAGAAAGAATTTTTATGAATATCTTCTTCTTTGATATGCACTTGATGTTATCCGGACATCACATTGATCTTGGAGAAGATTGCTTCTCCTCTTAATTAATCTAATAAATCATTTGTTAGGGTCCTATAATTTATATGATCAATTTATGATTATCTGTTTATTTTTATATGAGATATTGTGAATAAATTGTTATCATCTACAATTATTTACAAAGAAAAAACAAACAAAAACAAAAAACAGAAAAAGAGAAAGAAAGAAATGGGGTACAAAGAAAAAGATATATATTTATATATATATATAAGATATATTTTATGAGAAAAATGAAAGAAAAAGAAAAAAACGAAAATACCCCCAATAAATGAGCAAATTCAAATTCCATTTCATTCCAAAAAAATGAAAAAATGTGATGAGAAATACCTATACAAAATCAAGAATAATGTGCAGCTAGTTTAAATGCCACATTAGAGTTATATAAATGGGATTAATTGTTTAATCACACCATTCATGTGTGATTAGACTTGTTGAATAAAATGTGTTTATTTACAATTAAGTATTTGATCGCATAGTCTAAACGCGGTCAAATTAGTTTTAGTTAAGTTATTTAAGTAGTCAAATCACATTGTATAACCGCGATTATTAGTTTAAATAGAGTTTTTATACGATAGTTTTTCATTTGTAATAAGGTTTGTACTCAAATGAAAGGTCGTGATCTCACCCGCCCAAATCAAAGGCGGGTGATGACTTCAGATCCCCCCCCCCCCCCCCCCCCAACCCTTCGACAATTAACCAAGGGGGGGGTGGGGGAGGATCTGAAAAGTGGTTTCCCCGCATACCATGTTTGCTACGTGTCGTCCCTAGGCTCATTTCTGACCCCCCTGCCTAAAACAATTTACCACGCACCCACTCCTCTGAAATCCACTTTCCTTCTCCCAACATACGCTATGACTGTTGAATCCCTTTCCCTGCTCCACTCCCCTTCTGCCAAGTGGCACCTCTGGCCCCCACTCCACTCCAATATAACCCCTCCACATGGAACTTCCCATCTTTTCCTCTTCCCCCCCGCTATCATATCCTTCCCGATCCACTCCAATACTCTTCTTCCACATGGCGATCCTCCGTCACTCCTGTCATCAAACCATTAATACAGCCATTTAATAGCTTATATGTTCCCACCATAATGGACCCACTACATTAAACGGATAATCTATCAAGGTAAGATATTCCAGTTATTAATAAAGGTTGGACCTATTCATTCTCCCTTCTCTTTTTTGTTCTGAGACATTAGAGACCAAAACTTGTTACAACTCCCAGTTAGTAGACCAGAAATTGTTACATCAACTAGTCAACAATCAAACTGTCACAACAATTGGTCAACTAGCTACCAGTTTCCATCCAGTCAATTCCCGGGTAATTCCAATTTCCTTGTTCTTTTCTTTTCAGCATGGCTCCTAAAGGAAAATCTAAATTTATAGAAGAAAACCCCCGTCTACACCTTGTAATTGATTTGGATCATCAGCCACTGGTAGACCAAGAATATAAAATCCTTGAAACCAGCTACGAGTTCGACCTTTATGAACTCCACAACTCGTTAAAATAGAAATTCATAGATCTTAGTGACGAATTGGGTGTGTGGGATGCCTTCCTACCCCAATTCATTTTTCCTTGGACCTGTCATTTCCTTAAATTCATTTCATGGTGCCACTTCTGGTACATTCCCGGTTAGAGGGAAATTGTGGCCCAAAACAATGATATCCTTCTCACTATTACCTTTGATTCCATTTCCCACATGCTCCAAATTCAAAACTCTTCACCTTTGAAACATTTTTTAGTATATTCCCTCATGGAACTCTACAAGAACGTCACTTTCTCACATAGAGCAAAGATATTTAGAACATCTCTCCCTGTGGATGCTCAATTAAATAAGAAGCATTCCCCTTATTCATCCTCCATGTTCCTTGAGATGACGAAACATATTATCTTCATCGTTTCTTGTTTACTGGGCTATCAATACGATCAGTGGGTTGATGAGGTCATCATAGTTTTTTTTTTTTTTTTTTTTTTTTTTTCAAAGGTGAGAAGCCCTCAATCATTCTTAACCCTACAATGAGTTTCTTAAAAGATCATATCCATGAGATAGTTCCCTAAATTTTCTATAGAAAGGGAACTTTTATATGCTTAAGTTTTTTTTTTTTTTTTTTTTTTTTTTTTTTTTTTTTTTTTTTTTTTTTTTCAGTTCTTCTCAATAAGCGTTGTGAGAAGCCCTCCAATCATCTTAAACTACAATGAGTTCTTAAAAGATCAGAAGAAAGCCCTCAATCATCTTTAACCTACAATGAGTTTTCTAAAAGATTCATACTCCCATGAGTAGTTCCTAACAATTTATCTATAGAAGGGAACTTTTAAGTATTGCTTCAGTTTTTTTTTTTTTTTTTTTTTTTTTTTTTTTTTTTTTTTTTTTTTTTTTTTTTTTTCAGTCTTCTCAATAGGTGAGAAGCCCTCAATCACCTTAACCTACAATGAGTTTCTAAAAGATCATATCCATGAGTAGTTCCTAAAATTTTCTATAGAGGGAACTTTTAAGTATGCTTCAGTTCTAGTTTATTTATTTTTATTCCATGAGGCAAATAGATTTTAGTTTTCCTTACATAAATTGGATGAGTAAGGAAATGCCCAATTTGTCATTCATTGGACTTCCTTTGTAAGGAAGCATTCTAATGAATGTAGCTTCAGTGAGTATGTTGATCGGTTTTTATATATAGTCTCTTGCCTATTGAATAGTAATGTTGAGACAAAGATAGGATCTGAGATAAAAAGATTTCTTCATCTCAGTGAGCAGACCAAGATAGGTGAATGGTACCTGTACCATAATTACATACAAATCAGAGTGTATGGGCGTGAATTTACACAATACATGTTGCCCAAGTTTTTCCCAATGATAATTTTCTCACTAGAGTATATCAGAAAAATGATTAACATGGATGAGCTGCACTTTGTGGCAGCCAAGAGGAAATCTCAATTTAAAATAAAAAAACACAGGTTGGGCCATTTATCTATAAGACCACGGTAGCAGCCAAAGAAGCAGATATCCTCCTCAAGCAAATGAATTTTAAGTTCAGTTTCACCTGGTCATATGACCCCTTGGGAATAATTTCAAAGTGGAGACTAGAATAGAAGACTAATCCCTACACTCACACTCCCAAGCCAGAGATTGAAAAATACATGAACCAGGATCAATCGTTGGAAAACACTTTACAAGAGGTAGAAGAATAGTTACTCTCAACAACAACATTATAGACTCCAACACCTTAGGAGAAGAAGGATAAGAGGCCAAAAGAACATCTTTCCCCTTCACTCACAGAAATCCAGGGAAAGGAATTCAAAATTTACAAGAAGAAATAGAAAGTCAATCCAACAAGAGAATTTTTGGAGGAGGAAAATGTATAGTCCACCATTTTTTTGACAAGCCCCCATACTTCTACCAAGAATGAATATATTTTTGTAGGATATCCACCCTCCTCGGCCTCCCAAGAGCCACTTGATACCTCTTAATCAGGGAATTCGTTCATGACCAATTTGAACCAAATATATTTTCCAAGTATAAAGCGATTAAGAAGAAAAATGAGATGTTAAAAGCTACAACTTATACACATTTTTGGAAGCAGACAACATCCTCACAGTATAGGCTACTCTCTACCTTTGGCACGGAGAAAGGAAAAATGCAGATAGTCCTCCTCCAGGCTGAAGTTCCTTTCCCTAAAACTCTAGAAGATTACAAGAAATCCATATTTTCCTTCAATGTTGACCAAATTCATTCAATTTATAAAATAGAGTTGCATAAGAAAACAGGGGAAATTTTGTATTTGACCTTGACAACTTCAGCAATGGAAGTTTCGGTCAACAACATTCAGTCCCAACTCAAATTAGAAAAGACCTCTTCTCTAGCTAAAGACACAAAAATCAAGTATTTAGAAGATATAGTAATTAAACTGGGAGATGATCCCAACAATGTGAAAGTTGTAGAGGAAATCATTAGAAGGAAGAATGCTCACACTGCAACTCAAGAAGCAGATCAAGCTTCCATCCACTAAAGACCCACAAGAAAAAGAAGTTGGATAGTTAGAGAAAGAGAAAGAAGACATGTTCAGAATTATTATTAAACAAAGAGGACATATAAAATAAATGGAGATTGAGATGGATAAATTTTTGAACGAGAGAGAACAGTCAACACAGTTAGAAACCATTCTACTCACAATAATTCCTATTGCATCTGCATCAGTAGTAGGGGAATCCACTTTAGCAACCATCACAGTTGAGACACAATCTACAGATTCTTCAGGAGAACTTATTAAAGAAATGGAGGACATGTCTATTAGAGGACAGGAAATTGAGAAGTTGAAAGCTCAGATAAACAATCTCCAAGAGAAGAAGATGAAAATTGATAATGTATACGTAGTAGAGCTGCAACTCATAGATTAACCCACAAAATTGAACAATCGGAAAATGAATCTGCAATGGCACAAACACTGGCACAAGCAAAAGAAAGTATTTGGATAGGAATAAATGAGGCCATCACTGAAATATGGTCCTTATTGAGATTATTTTTTAGTAGGAGGAATTAGTACAGAGATCTAAAGAAGTCATTGAAGAGGTGAAAGAAGATTTAGGACAAAATCCATGTGAATCCACTGCTTTAATCATGAATTTGAATTCAAAGACCAAAGAAGAATTGGAGGAATTGGAGATTGCATATAGGACAAAGACAATTTTGGAGGTGAGGAGGGTCCTTAAAAAAAGGAACCCGATGCTACAGTTAGAGAACAAGAGCCGCAACTTAGAGGCCAGCATTCAAAATTTTCATACGAAATCCAATGTACTGAATTAGAAGGGGTTGCTAGGTTTGATAGGAACTGGAGATAAGTTGATCAAGATAGAAGATTATCACCATAAGTTATATACCATAGTCAGGGATAAGTCAAAGTTTTCCACCATCAAAGGAAGCATCACAAGAAAAGCCTTCATGGAAGCTTTGAATTTCGACTTGCTTATCAAACATGAGATAAATCATTTATTCTTGTAAAACCTACTTTTCAAAAGTACATCGAGGTGGATGAAACCTATAGGAAGCTAGTTAAATTCTCCACTCAAGATGAAGACATATGGGACAAATTGTGCCAATTACTTGGGTAAAACAATTTTTCACCTTCAACAGCAAAGCAACACTTTTACAGGCTGAGTCATCACTAGCAATCGTCGAAGATAGTGCCACAGGACTACACCAATTTTAGTTCCCTACATTTCTGTACTATTTTTGTAAATTGTTTTTAAGATCTTTTGTAAAAAATCTTGATTTTTCAAATCAAGATATTTTGATAAGTTTTGTATAAGTACTTCATAAATCGAAGTACAAATGTTGGGACTTGTATCAAGAAATATACTTTGATGTAAAGTTGTTCAATGAGCTAAAAGTGTTCATTTCACTAATACAAAAGATTGTTCTAGGATTCATGTGTCAGGCAAATTGGTGATGTTTTTTTCTCTTATAAACCCTTTATATCTTTGTTTTTCATATGTCTTTCTTATATGTATTGTTTAAAAGAAGATGAAGGGTTGAACTTGTTTAATTACACTCTGTTCTGGCTTATAAGAAATATATATGTTTTCAAACTAAGATTAATTATAGAATTCATGTTAAGATGCTCTATATTTAATTGAATCTGAATCTTTTCCTCCCTTTCACTCCGCAAGGCTTCAAAGATTCAATAGCCTGCCTACCTTGCCATGTTTCAATCTTTTCTAATATTTTTTTATCTGATCACCTTAAGAATTTAACTCCATTTCCCAATCACCTTTCCTTGCAGTTTCAACCAAAAATTTCAAAAAACAAAACTCTAGACCTAATAACTAGCCTTAAATCCCACAACAACAAATCTAAATCCAATAGAGAGATCCCTCTCTGAATTTAGAAGGGTTAGATTCTAAGCTTAGAAGTGGTTATGTGGTTACCTCTGGGTTTCTTTCACTGCCTTAAAAGAAAAATTGCCGGAGAAAAAGATATGGAGACTTAAACATCTAATTGGTGGACAACATATTGGGGGAACTTCGAACAAATTTGAATTGCAATTAACATTTTACCCTGGTTCCAATTTTTATTTACTTTATTTATTATTTTATTTATTTTTTTTTTTTTTTTTTTTTCAGTACTTTAAGTAATATTATCAAAGTGTGTGGACTAATAGAAATAGATCTCTTTTAAGAGATTTGTTTTTCCACTTAAAGTTGTACATACTTTATATCTATAAATATAATATTTTAGATCTGGCTCCTAAAAAGATATACACTAGATCTAATCCAGATCCTAAACCACCAAAAATTGTAGATAATCCTTAAAAAATTCTAAAAAAGAAGAGTTTAACTAGGAGCCAAGCAAGTAATAATCCACTTCCCAAACTTAATTCTCTTCCTGAAAGCTTAGTAACTGTATAGGATTTGAGTTTGATTTAGATTTTTAACATAGACTCTTTCATAGTAAGTCTGACAGCTTTGTACCTGAAATTGTTTTTTATGAAAGCATTTTAAAACCTTACATTTCTAAGCATCAAATTGTTAATCCAGACTCTGATGATGATTTTATCAAACAATTTAATAAGCTTGAAGTGTTAGTAACTAAATTAGATCAAGTTGTGCAAAAATATCTTGAATCATCTAGATCGTCACCTTCTTCTTCTACTGCTTCATCAACAACCCCACCAATAATTCCATCTAGTACTACTACCCCTCTAGAGATTCCACCTATTACTACTACCCCTCCAGAGATTCCACCTATTACTACTATCCCTCCAGATATTCCACCTATTACTACTATCCTTCCAGTGATTCCCCCTATCACCAGTGTACCCATTTCATCTACTATCCCTATGGTGACTACACCGACACAACAAACTAACATCCCACCCCCATTAATACCATCCACATCTATTTTA